>ML782018.1:127975-151246 GCA_009831015.1 Picea engelmannii | reverse complement strand
GTCTTGGGGCACTGGGGGTGTCTCTGTGGCTTGTATGGTGTGGAGTTGGGCAATGACACCAGAATGACCTTTTTTGAGCAGTTTTTCCATGCGATGAGAACTGATGACCTCAGGTGAACCAGCAGTGATGCCTTGGAATTTATATTAGTCGCCTCCTTGGTCGAATTGCATGGTTAAGTTCTGAAATCCATGAGAATGGGACCCAAAGTCCTTAGCCAGTATGCACCCAACACAATGTCTCAACTGCCCATGTCAATAGAAAACATATGGGATTTTAGGTGGTAGTCACCGATTTGGAGACGCACATTTTCACAGCGCCCGCCACATTTCATAGAACCACCATTGGCAATCATGATTTGGAAATTGTTGACAGCATGGATGTAGCAATGGGTTTCTTGGGCAATGTAGCGATGAATAAAATTGTGGGTGCTGCCACTATCAACCGGAATGATGACCTTTCGGTGCTTGATGTAACCGATTAGCTTGAGGGTTTGGTGGGTAGAGAAGCCGATGAGAGCATTGAGGGAAATGATCGGTTCCACTTCGGGAGGGTCGGAGGGAGGGTTTATGTCAGATATTTCTGGTGACTCGAGCACAAGGGGAGTGTCAACATCCTCTTCTGGAATATCCTCAGAGATGGCCATAAAAAGATTTTGTTCCTTACATTTGTGGCCTGGGAAATATTTGTCATCACAATTATAACAGAGTCCTTTTAGTTGGCATTCAACCATTTCAACCCTGGTCAATTTTTGGATCTTTAATAGGACGGAGGGAGTAGTGGGGTTTACTAGTTTAGGGCGAGGGATAAAGGAAAGCTTACGGTTTTGAGAGGAAACAATTTTTTGTGCTTATTTAGCTTTTTTAGTAGCCTCCACCCAAGTCGTAGGTCAAGCCATGAGGACATGGGCCCAAATCTCCTCCTTGAGGCCACTAATAAAACACTCTCGAAAGAAAGCATCAATCATGCCCTCTGTTTGAAAATTCAGGCGCTCAAATGCAGCTATGAAGTATTCTACTATGCCTGATTGCTTCAATTTTGTCAAACGGCCCAAATGGTTGGTGTCAGTGTCAAAGCGTTCATAAAGCTCAGTCGGAAATTGGGTCCAAGCAATATACCCTTGACAGGAAGTTTTTATCCATTGCCACCATTGCCAACGTTCTTGATCTAGATGGAGAACACCATACCGGAGTTTGGCCAAGTCATCGGTAATGTTGTAGAGAGAGAAATAATGTTCCATTTGGGTGACCCAACCAATGGGGTCCGAGCCATCAAATTTGGTTACATCCACCTACGGAAGGCGTATGTCCCGTTGAAAGTGATGGGGCTTAAAGGAATGGGAAGAAGTTTCACCTTCAGTCTTTGTATGTGGATCAGGAAAAGAATCATCAGTAGGGATCTTGAGTTTGGTGCAAAGTGATGCAAAGACAGATTCAAGCTGGGTGGTCAGTTCATGTTTTACTTTCTCCATTGCGGACTGCACGACTGCATTTACAGATGCATTTATGGTGGTATTGATGGATGTATCACAAGAGGAAATAGTAGCACTGAGTTGTTGCACTTCTTGTTGGGTCTCAAGGAAACTAGATTGCAAGGTGTTGAAGCGAGACTCCGGTTCTTGGCTATGAGTATGGGCCATGAGGATGGGTGAACTGAAAAGGGAGCGGGCGAGGTCAGAAATTTTTGCAGAAAAATGATATGGATGACTGTGATAAGGGAGAAGAGATGAATCTAATGGAATAGGTCTCAAATAATGGTGAAGAATGTTATAGTGTTGAAATCCCCAAATTCTGAACCAGAAATAAATGTGTATTTACTTGGAAACCCGAACACAGATGTGCGGCAATAGATTTCGTCGGTTTAATTTGTTTATGTTTATGTTTATGTTCCCCAAGGGTTAGGTATTCAAGGGTTCTATAGACAAGGGTTTGCCCTGTGCTATAGCTCTCTGATATACATGTGGGGTCCAACAGTAGTACTCGGCCCAATATCTCAGGGCACTAACTAAGGAGGATAGACCGTACCCTTAGTCGTACTACCCGACTACCCAGGTACTAGAGAGTATCTTCCTGAGTGTTGTTCTCGGTGACACTATAGCAGTCCGTCAGCCGATAGGTTTATCTAAAGAGGGCTTCGGGAAATCTAGGCCGATCCGTACACAGGTGTTGTCTGATGCACTACCACTCGAAGGGGTACCAACAGGGGTTACAAGGGTGGCCAACAGATGTGTGCTTAAGAACCACTTGTATTTCATGCATGTATGAATCCCTCAACCATGGGTTTATGTGCGTAATTACAGATCTCTGTGGCTTAAAGACGCTGGAATACGTCTCTACCCTGAAGAAAAAAAAATACCCACAATTTCTACCAAGGAAAGTGCTCTGATACCACTTGTAAGATACCATATATATAAAATATGCATAACAAAAATAAAATGCTAGAAATGGCAGAATAATAGTAAAATATCCAGCATAATCTCCACAATAACACAGTAATGATATAAGAACAACAATAGAACTTTGATTCAGAAAGCAATGTTCATAGGCCTCTTCGAGGGGGCAACCTCCAATCGAGCAGCGCTCTGTTACAATAATCTCAAGCTAGGGTTTTCATACCCTCGACCCTTATTTATACTAAATATGTATATTAAGAGAAGCATCTAGAGGAATATCCTTCTAGAAGCGGAAGCTTCTATTAGGTCTTCTTACATCTTCCTTATTCTATTTTATTGAAAGGCCTTATTAATATTGACCTTTATTACATCCGAATACATTGATCTACCTATGTGTGGGTTAGGACCTTAACAGTCTCAAACCACTACCTATGGTACCAGTCTTGTCTCTACCACCTCATCCTATGGCATTAGGCCTGCAACCAGTGGATCAACCACCTACTCACCTAATCAGTCACACAGTTGGGGATAATACTACCACTATAGGAAACCCAAATACTCACAAAGGGGGAAGTGCCACCAACCAACGTGGCACTAGGAGAAACAAATACCCTAGTCCCCCTTCCCCACCATGCATCCAACCCCCATGCATACATTGCGCCATCGTTGGACACCCCATCCAACTTTTCCCTACATTTCCCAAATTACACAATTTCATTTAGCTTCCCAAACAAACACCCCTACTCCCTACCCCCGCAGCACCACTAGCCTGAGAAAAATCCTCTTCTACCAAGATGAAATGCTTGTGTATCAATCATGCATGCACCCTATGCGGGGAGAATGTTCATTACACACATCACTTCCTAGACATCCCTACCTATTGGGAGACTCTGAGAGACACATGACAAACACCAACACCAGAACCCTATCAAGCTACTCACACTACTACTAAAACGCAAAACATTTACTATGTTTCTACCTCAGTAAATGAGCATTTGTGATGCCCTTGTGTGTTAGGTTACAAGACGAATCATTACACATATTGATTCCCACTCATTATTGAGGTATGGTCATGCCACAGGGATTCCATCCCACCCATTATACCACAAGTACAACCCCAGATGGACCAAGTTGTGAAAAATCCCCCTCTAAACAATCATAGCATACCCCCTCCAATTCCTAACCCCTTTCCTTTGACACCACTGGCCATATCCATTCCACCAAGATGTGCAGAATTCCCACCAAACCCCCCAAACTCCCCTGTAACACATTTTTATGAGATGCATCATCCCCCATATCATCCTACATCCAATTTGTATATGGATATTTGGTTCATGACATCTAGTGAAAGTTCTCATCCCCCCCCCCCCATAGGACCATCCACCTTAGATTCAAATGATGATATCCAACCATGTGTTCATATCTCTTCCGTTATTCCCATGAATCTCAACATCTCAGTCCCACCAGTCATAGACTCCTTATATGTTAAATTTTATGCCATTATTATAGTTCTTTGCATTTCAATATATAAGAGCATAATAAGAACAAGATCACTGAGAAATACACATTCACAAGAGACACAACATTTATCCTGGGAAACCCTCTAGGGGAAAAAAACCCAGCAAAAACTTTCTTATCATAAATAGCTTATACAATGTTCAAGAGATAACTCAAACCAATATAGAAAGTCCTCCCCAAGAGATGCGCCACTCTTCTCCCTCTCTCCAACTGGTAATTGCAGCTTGCCTCATAAGAGAATGAGCAAGTGAGTTGTGTGTTTGAAGTGAGGCGCTAGCCTCTTATTTATATCAAACTAGCACGTGTGAAAGGTCACAACTGGCAGGGCCAACCTCTCACTCTGGGTGGGTAAACCCACCTTTAATTAATTCTAGGTCTTCCATTATAACTGTTGGGGCCAACTTCTTATTCTGTCCTTTGTAATTGTCTGATGACCAATCCGCAAAAGGGGATTTGGTCCTTATACAATTACTGACATGATTAATCCTCAATGGGGATTAATCCAATAACAATAATAATAATAATGACATGATTAATCCACATTGGGGATTTAATCCAATAACAAAATAATAATAAGAATGCTCTTCGCAGTTACATTATTTCAACACTCACCCTTAACAAGAAGGGTATTCTTCATCGGCATCAGGTGAGAGAGGTCTGCATCATTAGTGGCATCTGGAGGACAGTATTGTCAATATCATCTTGAACCATTGTCTAGCACATTTACGAGTCATCGAAATTTTTCTTCATCAGCAGCATCATCATTCTCAGAATAATGATATCATCATCTGCATCAAATATGTATCAGTAAAAATGATACCTCATCACAGCACTAGGCTGGCACATCACAATACTACACTAGCTCAATGTCATGGCGATTAAGCTGGTAGCTCAGTGTCAGTCACATCTTGCTTTACGTCTAACAACTTGGTCAGAAGCAAGTAATATCATCATCTCGATTTACGTCTAACAACTAGGTCAGAAGCGAGGAATCACAACGTCATGCTTTATGTCTAACAACTAGGTCAGAAGCATGAATCATCTTTCTTTATGTCTAACAATGATGTCAGAAGCAAGGAACACATCAACATCTCGCTTTACATCTAACAATGAGGTCAGAAGCGAGGAATCATCTTGCTTTACGTCTAACAACTAGGTCAAAAGCAAGGAATCAGCGGCATTATGCTTTACGTCTAACAACTAGGTCAGAATCATAACTCATCTTGCTTTACGTCTAACAACGAGGTCATAAGCAAGGATCACACAGCGTCATGCTTTACGTCTAACAGCAAGATCAAAAGCATGACTCATCTTGCTTTACGTCTAACAGCGAGGTCAGAAGCAAGGATCACACGGCATCATGCTTTACGTCTAACAGTGAGGTCAGAAGCATGACTCATCTTGCTTTACGTCTAACAGAAAGGTCAGAAGCAAGGAATACATCTACTCCCCCTTTCAGGGAAGGCCCTTTTGGATAATACCAAGATTATCTCGAAAGTGTTCAAACTTTACACGAGATAGAGGCTTAGTCATCACATCAGCAACATGTTCATCCGTGCTAATTTACTGGAGCTTCAAGTCTCCTCTCTGTACCATATCCCGGATGAAATGATAGTGGATCTCTATGTGCTTCGACCTGTCATGGAACACAGGATTCTCTGTCATTTTAATGCAGCTTTGATTGTCACATAGAATCGTGGTTGCTCTCATCTCCAAATCAAATAGGCATGTCAGCAACTTTCGAAGCCATATAGCTTCGCAGCTAGCAGAACATGCGGCAATGTACTATGCTTCCGCTATGCTGAGAGAAATACTGGATTGCTTTCTACTCTGCCACAAGATCATAGATGATCCCAAATTTAAATAGCATCCGAAAGTGCTTTTTCTGTTAGCAACGCTTCTTGCCCAATCTGCATCAGTATATCCACTCAGAGCGAAGTCATGATCTCCATCATAGTTGAGACCATAATCCATTGTACCTTTAAGGTAACTCATCACATGTTTTGCAGCCACTAAATGAACACGTCTGGGCTCTACCAGAAACTGACTCAAGGTGTTCACTGCAAAACAGATGTCTGGTCTGGTGTTCATCAGGTACATCAATGATCCAATAATCTATCTGTACAGAGTGGCATCTATCAAATCTGACGAAGTATCGACCAGCAGCTTCAGCTTCGCTTCCATGGGTGTATTCATGGACTTTCATTCTAGCGTGTCAAATCTCTTTAAGATTTCGATCGTGTACTTCCCCTGGTTAAGGAAGATTCTTTCCAGACTCTTCCATACCTCAAGACCTAAGAACTAATGCATTAGGCCAAGGTCTTTCATTTCAAATTCAGTGGCAAGTCTCTGTTTACATTCATCGATGAGATTTTCTTCTCTAGTTAAGAATAATTCATCCACATACAGCAATAGTATTATTGGTTCATTCTCCATGATCTTGAAGTAGAGATTTGAATCTTCTTTACTCTTGGTAAAGCCCAAGTTCGTCAAGAAACTGTCTATACGACCATACCAAGCTCTGGGAGCTTGCTTCAATCCGTATAAGGCTTTCTTCAATTGACAGACATGAGACTTCCTGTCTTCAACCTCAAATCCTTGGGGTTGCTCTATATACACTTCCTCTTCAATAACACCATTCAGGAAAGTCATCTTCACATCCATCTGGTGCAGATTCCATTTCATCTTGGTAGAAAGAGATATAATGGTTCTAATCGAAGTGTATCTGGCCACAGGAGCGAATGTCTCTTCATAGTCGATTCCTTCCTTCTAGGAAAAGCCACGAGCAACAAATCTTGCTTTATATTTCTCAATACTTCCATCAGCAGCATGTTTTATCTTCAAGATCCATTTTGATGATACCACATCCTTAATTTTTGGTCTGGGAACAATTTCCCATACATCATTCTTTATTATGGATTGGTATTCCTCTGTCATGGCATCTACCCATTCCTTCTTCTGGATGGCCTCCTCAAAACATGTGGGTTCCTCATCAAGTAGATTGCACATCAAAGCCGTGTAAATGGAGAATGGCTTTGGCCTCTTCACCCTTCTTGTGGTTCCTTCTAGAACACCATACTTCTCTCCATATTGAATAAGCTTTCTTGCCCAAGCAGGCTTTCTTTTATGGGAGAAGGTCATTTGAGGAGGTTCTTGAACTTCTATGATATCATGATCTTTAGGAGTCTCCTCATCAGGGGAAGCTATGAATTCCCTTACAGGTTTTGTAGCTCTAGGAACTTCCCTCATGGATTCTATCATCCTGGGATTTACAGGTTCCTCTTCATATGCTTCTTCAAGCTGGCATTCTCTTGATTTCTTAAGTGTAGCTTCTTCATCAAAGGTCACGTCCTTGCTAATCTCAATATGGTGGTGACCATGTATGTAGATTCTGAAGGCCTTGGATACCTCACAGTATCCCACAAATATTCCCTTCTTTCCGGAGGGTTCCATCTTGTTTCTTTTCTCTTTCAGTATGCGGATAAACACTGGACAGCCAAATATTTTTAGATGGCTTACCTCTGGCTTCTTTCTAGTGACCATTTCTTCTGGGGTCTTGAACCGAAGTGCACTATGGGATAGTCTGTTTTGCACATAAACAGCTGCCATAGTTTCTTCTGCCCATAAGCACATAGGGAGATCTTGATCGTGAATCATGGTCTTCATAGCTTCCATAATCATTCTATTCTTCCTTTCAGCAACACCGTTTTGTTGGGGATTATAGGGAGTAGTTAGTTCCCTCTTGATCCCGACATCTCTGCAGAATCTTATGAACTCCTTTGAGGTATATTCTCCTCCATTATCTGACCTGAGTATCTTAATCTTTCTTTCGGAAGGATTCTCTATCAAGGATTTGAATTCCTTGAATTTACTAAATACTTCATCTTTAGATTTTAAGAAATATATCCAGGTCTTATGAGAATAATCATCAATAAATGATACATAGTATACATACCTGCTAATGGAGGATGATGGAATTGGGCCACACACGTCAGAATGGATGAGTTCCAATGCTCCTTCTGCTTTGTTGTCCCTTTTTGGAAAGGGGTTCTTGATGTTCTTCCCTTGCGCACATCCATTGCATATGCCTTCCTGATCAACCTTGAGTTCTGGTAAACCTGTGATAGCTTTGCATATGTAAGGTAGCGCCTTGTAGTTGATGTGGGCCAATCTTCTATGCCAAAGTTCACATGAATTTTAGATGGCATGGGTCATAGCAGTTTCTGGGTGACCCTTCAGCTTATATAAACCATTTTCTTCACTTCCGACGACGATTGCTTCATTTAAGGTTTCTCCCTTAGACAACCTAAGAACTTCTCCATCTATGAAGGCAACTCTATAGCCTTTCTTGTCTAAAGTTGATATGGAGAGTAATTTCTTCTTTAGGCCCGGTACATAGAGTACGTCCTTCATTGTTATTGAGTTTTTTGAATCTATCTTGTAGTTTGATTCTCCTATTCTCTTGATGGGATATTGATAATCATCTCCAAGAGTTACTTTCTAAGAAAAATTATTTTCTAAAATACAAGAGAGAGTATTTTTCTTACCCGTCGTATGCTTTGATGCATCACTATCAATGAGACATGTGTCTTCTCCAGTTGATATAGATCCTGAAAGAGTTGAGATTAAGACATGGTCCTTAATCATCTTCATAGGTGGTTCTTCATCTTCGGCAATGTGAGCATGTTGCCTTTTGTGCTTCCTCTTGTACTCTTCTCTTCTGACTAGAAAATTGTTCACCTTGTGTCCCATCTTATCACAATGATAGCATTGTATAGATGAGAGATATCATCCCTTGCGTTTTCCTTTCTTCTAAAAATTTCTTGAATGAGATTCTTCATTGTTGAACTTGTTTGATGGTTGTGGTTCTCTATGAGATTCCCTTTTGAAGTAGGGTTTCTTCCTTCCTCATTTTGTATGAGTAGCTACGGCTTAATCATCGTCCCTTGCTAGTAGTGCTTCACGATTGGCTACCCTTGTCTCTTCTTGGGTGCATTCTTCCCATAGGCTTTCAAATTGTAGTTTTTCCTTTCTGCCGCATACTGAGTGGATGAAGGCATCCCAAGGTATTGTGAGACCATTTAGGGAGGTTATTACAAATTCATCTTCATCGATGGTGTCTCCAATCTCTTTCAACTGTTCTTTTATTTCGGAGATTCAGGAGAAATATTCTTGAATCATTTCTCCTTTCTACATCTTAGTATTCTTCAACTGAGTTCTGAGATTCATCTTTTCGTTGATGTTATTTCCCTCATATAGTTTTCTTAGAGCATCAAACATCTCCTTCGGGGTTTTCTTTTATGATACATAAGGGATCATGTAGTCTTTGATTGAATTAGCAATGATTCTCTTAGCCCTGATTGAGTCCTTCTAATGCTTCGCTTTCTCTATGGCATCTTCAGGTTCCTCCACTTCTTATTTGATAAATCTTGATAGATCATTCTCTACAAGGATCAGACCGATCCTATACTTCCAGGCACGGAAGTTGTCTATGCCTTATAATTTCTCAACAAGCTTTGTGCCTGCAGACATCTTGTACTTTCGGCAACAAAAATAACCAAAAATTGAAAGTGCTCGAAATCAAGTTTTGACCTTACCAGGAGGTGCGCTTGGATAAGGCAAGTATCCTGGTGTCCTCAGATCTGATAAAATCCAAATTTTACCCCATCAACTCTGATCTGCAGATTTCTGGACTGGTGCTTCCGGTACTTATGGTACTCTAGTACTTCTGGTACTTCTGGTACTGGTTTTCTGGTACTTCTGGTACTTTTGTGAAACAAGGGTTTCACTTTTTGGGAGATCCATCCACTGAAAAGATGCGCTCTAGGTGCCAAATTGATCCTTGGGGGAGGGCACAGCTTTCTAGGAGGTTAGGGAGCTGAAAATACTCACTTTTGCAAAACCCTAATTTTTGGGTACGGTAACAGTGACGTTTTTCCTCTTGCAAATAATGCTTCTTCAGGTTGGCTCTGATACCATGTTAAAGTTTATGCCATTATTATAGTTCTTTGCATTTCAATAGATAAGAGAATAATAAGCACAAGATCACTGAAAAATACACATTCACAAGAGACACAACATTTATCCTGGGAAACCCTCTAGGGGAAGAAAACCCAGCAAAAAATTCCTTATCATAAATAGCTTATACAATGTTCAAGAGATAACTCAAACCAATACAGAAAGTCCTCCCCAAGAGATGCACCACTCTTATCCCTCTCTCCAACTGGTAATTGCAGCTTGCCTCATAAGAGAATGAGCAAGTGAGTTGTGTGTTTGAAGTGAAGCACTAGCCTCTTATTTATATCAAACTGGCATGTGTGAAAGGTCACAACTGGCAGGGTCGATCTCTCACTCTGGGTGGGTAAACCCACCTTTAATTAATTATGGGTCTTCCATTATAACTGTTGGGGCCGACTTCTTATTATGTCCTTTGTAATTGTCCGATGACCAATCCGCAAAAGGGGATTTGGTCCTTATACAATTACCGACATGATTAATCCTCAATGGGGATTAATCCAATAACAATAATAATAATAATGAAATGATTAATCCGCAATGGGGATTTAATCCAATAACAAAATAATAATAAGAATGCTCTTCGCAGTTACATTATTTCAACATTATACTCCTTCATTTTTCAATTTGATGAAGACATTATGGAATTTCTATGTGCACCAGATTACCCATGGGATGCCTTTCACCACCGATCATTTTTTTTTCTCATAGCACCTTTCAACCACTCTCAGACGCCCTAGTATATGTCATTCAAGATAAGGATTTCATTTCACCTAGCCATGTGGACTGGTTTGAAAACCCAATACCCGCACCTGATGCTTTTGAAGAAGGAAATATGGAAAATTTATCCCCCACCATTAAAATATACATCTCCATCAAACCTAATTTAGTGGAAGAAATCACCCTCGGTGTCGCAAGCTCTCCCGAAGAAATAATAGCATATAAGGCCCTCTTCCAAGAATTATGATACGTTTTCAATTGGTCTTACACTGAGATGTATGGATTAGACCGGGCCATTTTGGAACACCATATTGACACATGGCTCGATATTGCCTCGTCCACCATAAGCAACAGCCACTTCACCCTTCCAAATATATGGCTATCAAAGCCAAAATTTATAAACTGCGTGTGGAAGGATTCATCTACCCGATATCCTACACCTCATGGGTTTCCAACTCGGTCCCTATCAACAAAAAACAAGGTACTATCATGGTGTGCACCTTTTTTCGCAATCTCAATCAAGCTTGTCCCAAAGACAAATTTCCTACACCATTCATTGACCAAGTCGTTGATGATTATGCTAGCCATGAATTTCTGTCACTCATGGATGGATTTTTTGGCTATAACCAAATTCAAATTCACCATGCACATCAATATAAAACCGCATTTACAACCCCATGGGGCACATTTTCATATTGAGTGATGCCCTTTGGACTCAAAAATGATGGGGCCACCTTCCAACATTCCATGACATCTGCCTTTCATGATTTGCCTCACATTATTCTTTCATACTTAGATGACCTCACCACTCATTCTAAACAGCACTCCCAACACATAGAAGATCTTCATATCATCTTTGAACATTGTCGATGATACAACATTCGTCTCAACCCCCTAAAGTGCATGTTTCATGTCACTGTAGACCTCCTATTGGGCTTCATCGTCTCCTAACAAGGCATCACCGTCAACCCCCTTAAGGTCCAAGAAATCAATGAGATCCCTCCTCCCAAGAACCTACACCAATTGTAGATCTTCCAAGGAAAATCTAATTTTTTATGGCGTTTTGTTCCTAATTATGCTATTCGTGCCCACAACTTCTTGCACTTACAAAAGAATGACATCATGTTTCACTGGGACTAGCATGCTCAAGATGTGTTCGATTCTCTCAAAGAAGAACTTAGAAAAACACCCTTAATTAGTTCCCCAAACTATGATAAGGATTATATCCTATACTTATCCTACCCTAAATTTTCAGTTGCAGGATTACTTGTCCAAGTAGGCAGTGACTAGCATGAACACATCATCTACTATATTAGAAACAATCTCTCAGGGTCCCCTCTCAAATAAAATCATGAGGAAAATCTTTCCCTCGTTGTCGTCCTCACAGTTCATAAGTTGTGTCATTACATCCTACTTCGCACTACCATAGTATTGGTTGATTCCAACCCTATGCACTATCTGCTCAGTCATTGCTAGATCAATGGAAAATCCACTAGATGGATCATCATCCTCCAAGAATACAATATATATTTCACTACTGTCAAAAGAAAAAAATCCCTCATCTTAGCAGAACTCATGATCGACTTACCATCCAACTCATTTGACCCCCCTGCCAATGAAAACTTCCAAGATGAACATATATTCTTCATTTCATCCGACGAACCATGGTACAAAGATATTCATGTCTATCTTCGAACGCAAAAATTCATCCCTCACCTCTCCTAAGATGACCATCGTCAAATCCGTCACGAATCTTCGCACTACCTCCTCATAGGATAATTTCTATACCGTATGGGAGTCGACACCATTCTCTGATGATGCCTCACCATTGAGGAAGAATATAGAGTGCTCAATGACTGTCATAGTGATGCATGTGTAGGTCATCTTTTTGGCATGTCCACTACACAAAACATAGTTCGGGTCAGTTACTTTTGTCCCACCCTATTCCATGATTGCATACATGCAGTCAAGCACTACAAAAAGGGTCAATTATATGCACACAAAGTTCGAGCACCACCTTCCCTCCTCCATCCAGTGATCATTGTCATCCCCTTCTATAAGTGGGGCATTTATTTCATGATCTGTGACCCCCCATCCAGCAATGGGCACAAGTATATTGTAGTCGATTTCGACTACTTTACCAAATGCGAAGAAGCCATGCCCACCTTCAACAATACAGTAGACACAGTTTCTCATGTTTTCTTCAATCACGTCATTTCCCACTTCAGATTTCCCCTCCAGCTAGTATCCAACCATGGAAAATATTTTGAGAATGAATTTTTCATTGAACTCTCCAGAAAACTAAGATTTACTCATGATTTTTCATTCCCCTACTACCCACATTCCAATGGGTAATTCGAAGCAGTGATTAAAGTCCTCAAAAAAATGTTGCAATGAACAATAAATAAGCATAATACCAACTTGCATCACATGCTTTTCACGGCCTTATGGGCATATCGCACATCGGTTTCACACCTTTCCATCTCATTCATGGGGTGGAATCCATACTCCCCATACAATTTGAAATACCTACTCTACGCACCACAATCGAGCTCTTCCCAAATACCACTCCCATTGAGAAATGCTTGCTCATTCTCGAATCTCTCAACAAGGATCGAAGATCCTCTTTACAAAACAATGAAGTCACGAAGAAATGGTCCAAGGTCATATTTGATCGTCATGTATACCTTTTATCCTTTACCAAAGGAGACCTAGTACTGGCCTATGATATCTCCCATGAAACCCTAGGCCACAGAAAATTTGAATCTCTTTGGTGAGGTTCCTATATCATTCATCAATACCTCACCAAAGGCACCTACATTTTGGCTCACCCCAAAGGAGCCACACTCAAGGACCATGTCAATAGATTATACTTGAATAAATTATACCCTTAGGCGTAGCCACTCTACCTTAGGTTCTTCTTTCATTTCCCTAGTGTTTTTAGTCTTTTTTAAACACCTCGCCCTATCATGACATGGGCCTAATACTTTGTCCTTTTTTTGACAGATGAATCCTCCATTCGCTTACCACATCAAGTATGTTTATGGTGGCATCTCTTGGACTCAAAATATCTCTTTGACATCTTGGGCCATTTAAACCCCAGATCATATACTACTTCACTCCAATAGTATATGCCTCAAGCCTTCCACCAACAACCAAGTTGAATACGTTGTTTTCATTGGCCTCCTCTTAGAGGCCAGTCACCTCCATATTCGTCACTCCATCATCTTCTTGTATTCCCATCTCATCGTCCTACAGTTGAACAATGTTTATCTCACCCATTATCCATACTAATACTGCAAGTACCTGCAATTTAAACTTTTGTCATGAAATTTTGAGTCAATCACATTTACTCATATTCTTAAAAGATTAAACCATTTTGCATATCATATGGATAATCAAGTCCTATATTGGAATTTATCACTTAACATACATTTCAACATCATTCATCATCCATAAAAGAAAGGAAACATTCATAACATCGCACACATATATACCAAACCATCAGAGGCATCATCACAAGCTTTACTCATATATAGATCAAATGATAGTATACATGTTTTTGATACGAAAATATATAAATTTCCTTAGCCCCACAGCTAGGCCCTGTACCAACAAATGTACCCCCAATACATACAAAATAGGAGTTCACAGAATCCTATACATCATACAAAATGGGCCATGCCCATACATGCTCCAACTCCTATGGATCCCCAAGCCCTAAAAAAACACCAACCCACAAGTCCGTTGTTGGATATCCACCACCTAGAGGATCCCTCATTCCCCCATTAGGGGGAACCTCCCTTGTCAGAATATGACTATTCAATTCTTCTCTCACCATCGCTTCCCATCAAACAAACGACCTCCAACTGGGGTGCCCACCTATGCACTACTCTAGTATATGCCTGTCATGGATATGCAGTCATCTGTCCTCTGGCACTCCATCCAAAACCACCTCTAGACTCCTCTGCGGATCCTATACCTCACAAACCATTGATACCATATCATATGTCACCTTGGCATGTGCCAGACCCACCCTAAGAACCTGTGATGGCCACATCCCTGGGTCATCATATCATTGGAGCCTCCTCACTAAGCCCTCAACCTCTCACTCCTCCTCTGCAGCCCGTGCAAACAAGACCTCTCGCATGTTGGGCCCAACATATGCATAAACAAAAAAAAATATTGTATCAGTATTTCTGACATCAAGGTATTTAAAATCAAAGAACATCTAAATACACACAGTACAATAAACTCACCTCAGTGATCCCATAGCTCACCAGATGATAGACGCATATCTGGGTGATGACGAAAATTCATCCCATGATATGGGAATTCTAGTATAATCTGTGGGGTCTGTTATCGTACAGTTTGTAGCTAGGAGTAAAGGCTATAAAGTAGAAGTCCAAACTGGCGTAACAGGAACCTATCCCACTCAATGTTACCATGATGGGTAGGTTCTTTCTCTTTAGGGAGGTTAGGCCTAGGGGAGACGTCCCCAATAACCTGGGGTTTTGAAGAGGTAAAAGGTTAATAGGATGAAGATAATTTTTTCCCCGCCTTCACAGATCACCGCCAATCAGAAGTTTCGGCTAAACAACCAATAATAAAGTAAAACCCAATGAAGATTACCTGCCTGGAACAAGACAACAGCAAACTGATACTTGCAAGTTTATTCCAATGGGTTAGTACTTCATATCAATCAAGAATTATCTGATATTCAATATAAGTGATTTGAAAGTAAATGTTGATGAAGTCAATGTTTACACAATAGTAATGAAAAGATAATGTCACTTTGCTAATAAATACTAGAACGATGTGGCATTCAATGGGATCAATCAACACTTTATTAAATAAATGCTTTTAAACCATCATTCAATTGCTCATAAAGTAAAACGTTGTTGCATTGAGATGAAATAACCAAGAGTAACGTCAACAACTTAGCGTTAGTAGGTTAGGGTTAGTGCAGTTAGGGTTTTAAATTCGAGTTTTCGAGAGTGTTTGGATCAAAATATTACTTCAATTTTGGAAGTCTCGGGATCAGTGCCTTAGGGTAGAATGGAGTCAATTATGAAGGACACAAGAGTTGAAGGGGGTGAGATTTTAAAGGAATAGAGGGATAAGTTTTGAAGTGTTTCTAAAGCAGGGCTTCAAAATCATAACCCTAGGGGGAGAGGCTCACTCTGGTGTTGCTAAAGTAAGTCCTCGTGCTCTCTCCTCCTTCCCAGCAAACAACTAGCTCAAATGAAAAAACAAAGTCAAGACAAGAGGGCTTAAAGAGGGAGAGTGTTGCTAAGGCAAGGCTCTTTCATCAAACCCTAAAGAAAATGGCCCTAGGTGTAGATGACCTAGGCCTAGGATGTCCTCTTCCTCTTGATGTCAAAATGGTACAGCTAGCTAAAGGGAAGAAGAAAAAGGAGTGTAGTTATGGCTAGGTTATCTTCTTCTTCTTTAATGGCTACAAGCTTTTTTATCAGGGGACATGAGACAAGGACCTACTTGTGTGCTTGTCACCTAGGGTTTTTATTCAGCAAATTATAAATACATGTAAGAAAATAAGACTACAACCATTCAATCAAGAAGTTTTTCTGAAAAATACTTACAATTCATCAAGAAATAATCATGCAAACCCTAGTTGTAACACTTTCCTTCAAGAAAAACACCATAGAATGCCAAAAATATCTTCCTTCAACAAGTGCGCCTTCCTTAAATCAGCCAATAACCCAAATAGGGCGCTAAAAATCAGACCTCACTAATGAGTGAGTAAGTTGTTGTGCTAAAATGAGGATCACAATCCTCAATATATAATATATCAATGACCTAATTTTACTTTTTAGGTCATAAAAAGCCTGACAAGGCCATAATGTCAAAATCATATTGTTTTTACATTAAATTCTAAGTAAAAACCCTAATTAAGCAGAAAAGAGAGTAAAATCCCCTTCAAGGGAGGCGTTAGCCCTTTCTAGGGAAAATGAGACATCCGGGAGCAAAACGTTAGCCCCCCAGGGGCCTCTCCAACATGCCACACGTGTCACTGCTTCCTAGTATGCCTCCAAAATCATCCATGAAGCTAGGTGATGTCATGGTGAAGATGGGGATGTCCTAAGCCTTCCAAGGCTAGCGTTCGACTGAAAAGGGGTCATTCCCCCTAGTCCTAGTCCTGTCGAAGTGTCTCTGGTGGAACGTCCTCTTCCTCTCAGGTGAAAAAAACCTGATCAAGCTATGTCCTATCTCTACCCCCCTAATGGGGTCTCAACATCCATCTGGTGGGATCTTCATCCCCATGGAGGTCTGAACTGGTCATCTCCCCATGTGTACCAATCCAAATGGTTCCTATCCGTCGGGCATGGTCCTGCACATCAAAAGCTACGCCCTCCATGGGCTCATCAGTCACAGGGATCATAGAAATGTCAATCACATCTCATCATCAATATTATTAAACATATGCATAAAACCCCTAATACATCAATCAATAGATCAAAGACATTACAAAAACCTGCAATACAATATTGGAGAAAAGGACAAGGCGTCCTATTGGGCTAGTGTCCACAAGGAAAGGAAAGTTTCTAGAAAGATCTCATCCAAGCCATTTAAGTGAGGTGATGTGGCTAGGGGATGTCCAAACATGTGGGTGCAGTGAGGGCCAAGGATGCATAAGTGTTACCTGTGGGTGCCTTTGTAGAAGGCGAGTTGTACCTGTCATGGATGCATTTTTTCCAAGCCCATTCTTGCCTTTATTCTTTTTATTCTTGTTTTATTCTTTTATTTTCTTTTTTTGTTCAAGAAATAACCAAGGGACACTTCCTTGGCATGGTGACTAGAGCTGATAGCATTACCCACAGGTACTTTCACAGAGATGAGAAGGTTGGCTCGTGATGAGACCCCCTTTCCCTTTTCCATGCAACCAAAGGTCACTGCCCTGGCGTGGTAACCAAACGGTGGCAATGGCATACTGTTAGGTACCCATGGACCTAATAGGCTGGCTCATGATGAGACCCCCTATCCTCTGACTAGGTCTTGTTTTGTTATTTTTCGGGTTCCTCTTGTTTCTTGTTGAGAGGCTTTTTACTGCCTTCTCAGGGATCCCTAGGCAAAGCATATTGAGGTTTTATTTCTAGGCTTTTGTCTTTTACAAGCTTCTTTTACCTTCTGGGCCTTTAGCCCCTTCTGCCCACATGATAAGGTGCAATCCTAAAATAGGTCAACCCACTGCTCACACAATGGGAATTGGATAGGTGAGCGGGAAACAAGATGTAAGAGTGGTGCTATGATGGGAGAAGACGATGGCTTTTCAAAAATACCCCCAGTGGCAAACCAAAACCTACAGACATAGGCTTTCTAGGGCACCCTGTCAATCCCCCCAAACATGGTCAAGTGGGAAAATGTAAGATCCAAGTAGTTGTTAGATATAAAAGGAATCAGATGCATATATTTAAAGGTTTCAATGATCAAAAGTGACACATACCATGATACCTGGACCAATTACATCATGGAGCAAGAACCTCTTCTAATACAGGACCCAGCCGATGATGATGGATGTTGTTGTTGCTGACAAGATAAGGACGATGGAAGAAGAGAAGGTAGGCCCTCTAGGGACATGCTCAAGTCAATCTTGCTCTCGATACTCCATGTCTAGGACCTATGGGCCTAGAGACATGATCTCCTAGTTATCCCTAAAAAGTGGGGATAACATTTGGCTCCAACTCGGGGACATGTGCTCACCGTAGAGTGCATGAGAACCTCAGCATCTCTGACATAACCTACATACCTGCTCAATTTTGATAGAAGTATCAGTAACAAAATTGGGGTGTTAATTCCACCCCAGCATATATAGCTATATATACTAAAATAAAGCAATCAATGAGTAAGAAGATGAAATAAAACTTCTTACCTGTACTTACCTGTTGGCTGGAATGTTGGGTGTAGTCAAACAACCAGTGAAGCCAATCCAGCAATGCTCCTCAATACCTGCCTTTGTGCTTCATCATAAACCAAAATAGTGATAAATCAAGCATAAAAATGTCATGAGTTAGAATATATATCATATCATCAGAAATCTCAAAGTCTAACTCATGGAGGCGGGTGGGAGGGATAAAATCCTACCAAGTCCATCTCTGACGAAAGTACTCAATTCACTTTAGGAAGGGGTCAAGAAAATTCCAAGGTTCAGAACACTGACTCAAAAGGTCGGCACACTGGTTGCCTAAGAAGTTTTCATACTGTGAAGTCTGGGAAGGGATTGACAAGGATGTATTAGACGACTGGCAAATTCTCAAGGGATAGTTGAAAAACCAAGAATATACACTTAAGCTTGTAATATTTAACCAACCCTTGGACTCTAGGGTTTTCCCCAGAGGAAACTCAAAATCAAAAACATACTTTCTAACCACAACTCTAGCAACACAACAATGTATAGTAATCGGAAGTGGTTGGGGAGAATCGTCGCAACGATACTTCTTTAAGAAAAGGAGGTCCCTACTTGTATTAAGACCTAAGCACAGTGGTGGTTGGTAATCATCTTCATGGAGAGAATCCAAGTGCTTAGAAGGGTACTCATCAAAAATCTCAAGGTAATACTAAAAATCATCAGGAAAACAAGGTACTAGGTCATCCTTGGTTTTTTTAAAAGTACGAGTAAAAATCTCATCTCCTTGTTGCCACTGGTCAAAAGTATTTTGTTGTGATAATTGGAAGGGAAACACTTGGAAATCACTCTCAGTGTCATAGATGGGATCTAGGTCATAACCAACTATATCCCACCTATGTCTCCCAACATGTATGAACTCATCAATGTTATAAACAATGTCACTATATGTGTCATAACATGCAGGGTTTGAAACATTTGAAAATTCATTCTCCTCCTCCTCATTTCCTTCATCATAAAGTAAAGCATCATAAAAAACTAGGGGAGGAGGGCAACTTATTGTTTCTTCTCGTACAGGGGCTTCGAGGACTTTGGCGTTTTCAGCATGTGTTATTGTTTCATCCTCATGGATTGCTTCTTTGTCTTCGATTGTACAACAAGGAATATCCATTTCATTCAAGGATTTCATTTCTCCTTCATTTCCTGAATCAAGGAACAAGGTGTCGTCGGTATCCTGAAAAGGGAAACAACTAACCTCATTATCGTTATGTTGTGCAGGAGAAACAGGCTCTTGGATGGCCTTATCAGAAGGAGGAGTGCAGGTCGATACTTCATCATCTTGCTTAGTTTCTTGCTGCCTAATCACGTCCTCATTCTGCTGGTCAGAAACTTGTTCCATTCTCTCTTGTGGATCTTCAGCAAAGGTTTCAAGGGAAACTAGTTTTATCAAGTTGAGAGTGTCCATGGTATGGTCATTGGTTCTAGACAAGGAGAGATTATTTTCGATTCGAATGGCCATGGTGTGAGTTTCTGCAAGTGTTTTTGGATTCTTTTTATTTAGGAGGAAGCTCAAATGCCCCTGAAGTCCATTAGCATAGAGATAAACGAGTTACTTGTCTTTAGGATGATGGCTTTCAAGAATCTGGTAAAGCAACCTCCGGAACCTAACCCTGAAAACTTTGATGATCTCATCCTCTGTTTGTTTTATGCATTCAAGACCTTTCAACAATGATTGTATATCTTCCAATTTCATAACCCACCTTGCAAGGAATATTTCTTCAAAATGCTCCATAGATGTGATGCTGGCAGCTGGAAGATTATCATACCATCTTCTAGCTTCTCCATGCAGAGAGGTAGAGAAGAGTTTCATCACCAAATCTTCAGCCTCATCACTGACAAGGTGGTATTGAAAGAAAGCCTAGAATTTTCTCATGTGATAATCAGGACTTTCTCCATCGATGCCAGCGAATCTAGGGAGCCAATTTTTATAAAAGGGGGGAATTCATCTAGGATATCCCGGGATTTTACACATGTCCAAATGTTTGTAGTTCCCTGGATCCCATTGTGAATTTATAGTTGGCTTCGTCATCAATGGAGTCGCTAGATAGTTTTCTTGAAACTATCAAAAGATAAGGGAAAACACCCAAAGTGGAGTCATCAGGTAATCTTGTAAGATAGAAACCATAGGGGCAAATCTTACCAAAAAAGTGTTGTTTGAGGAAGGCTTGACTCAGTGTTCCCCAGCAACGGCGTCAAACTGTTATTGCACAGTTTGTAGCTAGGATTAAAGGCTATAAGGTAGAAGGCCAAACTGGCGTAACAAGAACATATCCCACCCAATGTCATCACGATGGGTAGGTTCTTTCTCTTAAGGGAGGTTACGCCCATGGGAGACATCCCCAATGACCTGGGGTTTTGAAGAGGTAAAAGGTTAATAGGATGAAGATAAGTTTTTCCCTCCCTTCACAGATCACCATCAATCAGAAGTTTTGACTAAACAACCAATAATAAAGTAAAACCCAATGAAGAGTACCTACCTAGAACAAGACAACAACAAACTGATACTTGCAAGTTTATTCCAATGGGTTAGTACTTCATATCAATCAAGAACTATCTGATATTCAATATACGCAATTTGAAAGTAAATGTTGATGAAGTCAATGTTTACACAATAGTAATGAAAAGATAATGTCACTTCACCAATAAATACTAGAACGATGTGGCATTCAATGGGATCAATCAACACTTTATTAAATAAATTCTTTTAAACCATCATTCAATTGCTCATAAAGTAAAACGTTGTTGCATTGAGATGAAATAACCAAGAGTGACGTCAGCAACTTAGGGTTAGTAGGTTAGGGTTAGTGCAGTTAGGGTTTTAAATTTGAGTTTTTGAGAGTGTTTGGATCAAAATATTACTTCAACGCTGGAAGTCTTAGGATCAATACCTTAGGGTAGAATGGAGTCAATTATGAAGGATGCAAGAGTTGAAGTGGGTGAGATTTTAAAGGACTAGAGGGATAAGTTTTGAAGTGTTGCTAAAGCAGGGCTTCAAAATCGTAACCCTAGGGGAGAGAGACTCACTCCGGTGTTGCTAAAGCAAGGCCTTGTGCTCTCTCCTCCTTCCCAGTAAACAGCTAGCTCAAATGAAAAAACAAAGTCAAGACAAGAGGGCTTAAAGAAGGAGAGTGTTGCTAAAGCAAGGCTCTTTCATCAAACCCTAAAATAAAATAGCCCCAGGTGTAGATGACCTAGGCCTGGGACATCCTCTTCCTCTTGAAGTCAAAATGGTACAGCTAGCTAAAGGGAAGAAGAAAAAGGAGTGTAGTTATGGCTAGGCTCTCTTCTTCTTCTTCAATGGATAAAATATTTTCTATCAGGGGACATGAGACAAGGACCTACTTGTGTGCTTCTCACCTAGGGTTTTTATTCAGAAAATTATAAATACATGTAATAAAATAAGACTACAACCATTCAATCAAGAAGTTTTGCAGAAAACTACTTACAATTCATCAAGAAATAATCATGCAAACCCTAGTTGTAACACCTTCCTTCAAGAAAAACACCATAGAATGCCAAAAATCTCTTCCTTCACAAGTGTTCCTTCCTTAAATCAGCCAATAACCCAAATAGGGTGCTAAAAATCAGACCTCACTAATGAGTGAGTAAGTTGTTGTGCTAAAATGAGGATCAAAATCACCTTTCTCAAGCTACAACCTGAGGGAAGCTACAACCTGAGGGAAGCTCCAACTCCCCAAATCTTTGGCTACAACCAGAAGGAGGCTACAACCCCCAATGTCCTCTGGCTACAACTGGAAGGTGGCTACAACCACCTTTCCTTGCCCCGTCTTGCCACCCTGAAGTAGAAGTAGAATGATGGAACCACTGTCACACTATCACTGTGAGATATACTGTTGTAAACCTGTACCAATAAGTCTGAACCATGCATCAACCTGTACCTCAACCTGTAATCAACCTGTAATCAAACTGTACCATAAATAAGTGCATCAACCATGCACCAACCTGTAATCAACCTGTACCATAAACAAGTGCATCAACCATGCACCAACCTGTAATCAACTTGTACCTTAAACAAGTGCATCAACCATGCACCAACCTCAACAAAAATCCCTCATCAATTTCATCATCCAAATCTGATTTGTAGCTCTTTAATAGACCTGGTGTATATGATCACATTCCTGCAAACCTTCCTTAACTTTTAAAAACAAAATACTAGCATTTTCATCAAACTTGTTTTTAGTCTCACATGCCTAGTTTTGGATTAGTCAACAACCCTGACTTGAAGTAATAATAACTTTGAACCTATAATGTATAAAGATCTGAAACTGATACACAATGTTCTCCAGTGTGTTTTATGCAATCCCTCCAAGTGGCACTACTTGGAACCTCTCAGAAAAGGATTTATAGCAAAAATGGCATACCTTGCTGAATTCTGGCTTATTCTAGAGAGCGACCTTGTAGAGCGTTCCCCACACAAAATATTTGATTAAATGATATGAAAATGTTACAAAAAATACTAATGACTGTACCCTAACCAACACATTTGGTCTCACTTAATTTTGATCTGTTATGAAGAAGTTATGGCGTTGTTACCTGAAACACCTGATTTTGACTAGTTTCAAGACTGGCCACAAACCCTATTTTCCACAGAGTGTAACTCCCAAAATACAACGACCCACAAGATTAATTTTGAACCACAGATACTTGGATATGTTTTCTCACTTTCATAGAAATTTCAGGATC
>ML782018.1:116802-127562 GCA_009831015.1 Picea engelmannii | reverse complement strand
GTCCATTACCCAAACCTGGGGTCTCCAACTTCTCATGGCCATAACTCTCTAACCGTGAGGAATTATGTGACGTTCCACATACCACCAGAAATGACATGACAAGAACTATCCATCTAGGATATTTTCCCTGAAAAATTCACTTTTCTTCATCTCATTATTCCATAATTAAGCATGGGTTCTCTTACTCCACAAAGCGTCTTCCCGTGAGGGTTTTCACCATAAGGGGACCACTTTGGAGTTCATCCATATTTACTTCTTATCAACCATGAAAAAAAAATAATGAGTCATATTTACATCAAACACTATTTGGTCCATTACCCAAAACTTTGTGCTACGGGTCTTTCTTCAAGGGTTGACATCAATGACAACCAACCTTAATCAACAAATATATACTGTATCAATGACCTAATTTTACTTTTTAGGTCATAAAAAGGCCGACAAGGCCATAATGTCAAAATCATACTGTTTTTACATTAAATTCTAATTAAAACCCCTAATTAAGCATAAAAGAGAGTAAAATCCAATTCAAGGGAGGCGCTATCCCTTTCTAGGGCAAATGAGACATCCAGGAGAAAAACGTTAGCCCCCCAGGGGCCTCTCCAACATGCCACACGTGCCACTGCTACCCAGTCTGCCTCCAAAAGCGTCCATGAAGCTAGGTGATGTCATGGTGAATATGGGGGCATCCTAAGCCTTCCAAGGCTAGCGTTCCACTGAAAAGGGATCATTCCCCCTAGGTCTAGTCCTCTCGGAGTGTCTCTGGTGGAACATCCTCTTCTTATCAGGTGAAAAGCCCCTGATCAACCTCTGTCCTGTCTCTTCCACCCTGATGGGGTCTCAGCATCCATCTCGTGGGCTCTTCAGCCCCATGGAGGTCTGAACTAGTCATCTCCCCATGTGTATCGGTCCAAATGGTACCTGTCCATCGGGCATGGTCGTGCACATCAAATACTACGCCCTCCATGGGCCCATCAGTCACAGGGATCATAGAAATTTCAATCACATATCATCATCAATGTTATTAAACATATGCATAAAACCCCTAATACATCAGTCAATAGCTCAAAGACATTACAAAAACCTGCAATACAAGATTGGAGAAAAGGACAAGGCGTCCTATTGGGCTAGTGTCCAGAAGAAAAGGAAAGTTTCCATAAAGATCTCATCCAAGCCATGTAAGCGAGGTGATGTGGCTAGGGGATGTCCAAACATGTGGGTGCAGTGAGGACCAAGGATGCATAAGTGTTACCTATGGGTGCCTTTGTAGAAGGCGAGTTATCCCTGTCATGGATGCATTTTTTCTAAGCCCATTCTTTCCTTTATTCTTTTTATTCTTGTTTTATTATTTTCTTTTCTTTTTTTGTTCAAGAACTAACCAGGGGACACTTCCTTGGCATGGTGACCAGAGCTGACAGTGTTACCCACAAGTACTTTCACAGAGATGAGAAGGTTGTCTCATGATGAGACCCCCTTTCCCCTTGCCATGCAACCAAAGGTCACTGCTCTAGAATGGTAACCAGATGATGGCAATGTCATACTGTTAGGTACCCATGGACCTAATAGGCTGGCTCGTGATGAGACCCCCTATCCTCTGACTAGGTCTTGTTTTGTTATTTTTTGGGTCCCTCTTGTTTCTTGCTGAGAGGATTTTTACTGCCTTCTCGGGGATCCCTGGGCGAAGCATCTCGAGGTTTTATTTCTAGGCTTTTGTCTTTTACCAGCTACTTTTACCTTATGGGCCTTTAGCCCCTTCTTCCCACAAGATAAGGTGCAATCCTACAAATAGGGAAACCCACTACCCAGACAATGGGAATTGGATAGGTGAGCGGGAAACAAGATGTAAGAGTGATGCTATGATGGGAGCAGACGATGGATTTTCAAAAATCCCCCTAGTGGAAAACCAAAACCTACAGACATAGGATTTCTAGGGCACCCTGTCAATCCCCCCAAACATGGTCAAGTGGGAAAATGTAAGATCCAAGCAGTTGTTAGAGATAAAAGGAATCAGATGCATATATTTAAAGGTTTCAATGATCAAAAGTGACACATACCATGATACCTGGACCAATTACCTCATGGACCAAGAACCTCTTCTGATACAAGAACCAGCCAATGGTGATGGATGTTGTTGTTGCTGACAAGATAAGGATGATGGAAGAAGAGAAGGTAAGCCCTCCAGGGCCATGTTCAGTTCAATCCTGCTCTCGGTACTCAATGTCTAGGACATGTGGGCCTCGAGACATGATCTCCTAGTTATCCCTAAAAAGTGGGGATAATAGGGTCTTCAGTCATACCCCCTCAAAATTCAGGGTAAAATAATAACCCACCTCGCCACCACCCTGGAGAGGTAGTAGTTGTACCCACCTCATCAGTCGAGGATCACATCGCATTGACGGATACAAAATCACTCTAGGGAATAGAAGAATCACCCTCTCCAAGATAAATGAACATAGCATTGACTCGAAGGAAAAATATTTGATCCTAGCAGAGACACACCTGTCAAGTTGTGCTACCATGAAGGCCCACATCACATGAGCCTAGGCATACATATGCCCCTCCATCGCTCATTGAACGACTATCATGTGCACGCTAGAGATGTGTTGGGTCCCCAGTGACCCAAAAATCCGCATGATCATCGCACAAAAAAATTGAATCTCCATCGATTCTATAGAAGATATATTGATAGACCCATTTCTCATCACCACAGTCCCCAAATAATGTCGGTCATCCATCGTTGCTACCGTCATCCCAAGCGGAATCCTCAGCTACATAGGTAACTCAGTGCTCCAAAAATGGAGCCCAGTGATGAATTAGATGTTGATTTCCGCTAAAATAAAGACATTATGGCCCCACACCTCAAATAACTACCACTTTGACCACCACATCCTAATGATGTACTCTTGTAGGGCATCCTACAAGCGGATTAGTGAACAATCGAAAAACGGAAGCAATCCGGCTCAGGCCAAATGGTGTCAAAGGTGGGGATCATCCCCCACAACCCTCTACGGAGTCTCCTAGTCCTTCTCACACCATTGAATCGGCATAATGGTTTTCCACTCAGTCACCTGCACCAAATCCAACAAAATTGAGTCAGTTTTTCTCAACAAAAAAAAACAAAACACTCACCAAAAATCAGAATTTACTACCCACGCGGTTGTACCCCCCCCTTAGTCGTGCACACTTGCACAGTTGTATCCATCACATTCTCACTCATCAATGTGACTATTAATTCCACATTTTTTTGGTCACCATGCACCCAATCCAATGATAGGAGCGCAAGACATGTGCAGTTGTACTTCAAAAAGCCATGCACATGTGCGCGATTGTTACTTTCATAACCACACACATGCACGCAGTTGTCCAGTTTACATTATTGCTCACTCCAAAACCCCTAACGCATGGTAACAAACATAATACCTACACACATGTGCATGGGAGCCAAATTTTCTCCTGGGCAGTTCCTCCTACCTAGTCATAAAATCAGTTGTACAGCCCCCAATAATAGAAAAAACGTACTTAATCTATGCAAGATGTTTTGACGGCTTACCTAGCTCTCTCGCAAGATAAATTCAGGTCCATAGGCTCTCGTACTACTAAAAAAATTCCAAAAGTGCCACTTATATACCTCCACATACACAAGTACAAATGACATGGCATTGTGGGCCCCATGCCCATTTATACACCCCTTTCGCCAGCTTCCTCATCTTTGTTTGGGAGCTCAAAAACTATGTTTTTTGTACCATTCACACCATCAGGATCCTGACTCTGTCACCTTCACCATAGTACCATTGGTTCCTCTTTTCATCACCAAGCCCCGGGGGCCTTTTTTTACATTCCCCTATGTGCACCCCATGCGGCCAAGCCATACTTCACTGGGTAACCCATTTTTGTACATGTACTTTCAACCCAATTATTCTTTATTTATTTGGTAATTGTATAAAGAATATTTAGAATTCCAATAGGTAGAATAAATTTTTTCCATCGCAACCAGTGGTGTCTTTTTCTTTGGCCCATAGCAACCCCTTTCACCCTTGGTTGTGGAATTTCATTTTCATCACCATCTCTGCAAAGCTACACCTATCATGGCCAAAATTTTGACTATCACTGACACCCTTGTCCCAAAAAATTGTATTTTGACCTATCATCCACTCCTTTGCAGTCTCACCCATTCAACACAATTAACCTAATATCTGGTCGTCCCCCTGACCCCAGATCATGTTTTAAGGTTGTTGATACCATTCCATTTTTTCCAAACCAAGGGAAGTTATTACATGCCATATTGTTTGAGCTTTTTCCATGTCATTAGTTCATCCATATTTTCCTCCATACAGTTTATGATACCATTTTTTATCAAACCAATGTCAAGAAGCCCTTTGCTTCTTACAGTTGCACCCCCTTCCCTGTCGACATCAACAAAAGTTTCCAGGAAGTTGGAAGTATATTCGATCTCATTCCACTATCAATGAGTAGTCTCAGTTGGCACAGAAATATTCATCATTTCTTTCTGATGTCGTTGATCTCCATAACATTCGACTCCAACAAAGTCTCATGCTACGGTGGGTCTTACAATGCAATCGTTACAGTTTTTAGTATTCTCCCAAGACTTCTAAATTTGCTAGGCCATCAATGCCTCCAAGTTATCGACATATTCCACCATTGTCCATTTCTCAATTCATAGCTAATTCATTCTATAGAACCATCATCTATCATTATTGACACCCTCGAGGGTGATACAGACACCCACTTCATCAAACATTTTCAGTTACAATCATATTATTTTGGTTTCATGACACAAACATGGGGCTTTCCCACCTTGTTTGTACATAGCTTTCCATTTTAGTTTTTTAGAGAGTGGTGGAATTAGTTTGAATCCCATTTTCCTTCAACGGGTTGCTTTCATCATCCCTCTTACCCACAGCTACAACTCTCCTATTATTATGGAAATTTTAGCAGAAAGAAACATTGATGTATTTCGGCTATATGTATTCTCCTAACCTCCCAGATCATGGGGCATATTTTATCACCAAAAAATTTCTCATACAAATACATACAACTGATGAAGAAATAGTCAACACAAATTAGGCATACAACCAACAATTACAGGAGGATCACAATGAAGATTGGCCAAATATTCACAAAAATATGTAAAAAAGATCATGAATTTCCACACACAGTCAGCAAAGACAGTGTGTGCACATTCATGCGGTCTAACACAACATACAAAACGCACAGTGTGCACTCCATGCGACTGAAAATTAGGCAACCTACACAGATGTGGAAATGGTGCATTGGTGATTTTGGTCATGCCTCAACTACTGCTAGGATGAAGTGGATCTCGACCATACCCAAAAATCATCGTAAAATTCCACCTTGGGATCACTGAAAGGATGGGAGGTACCATCAAATATCTCCCCATTCACCTTTGAAACTAGTTGTGAAATATCTAGAAATCCTCCAATAAATAGAGAATTATTGTATGCAAAACAAGGAGCTTTTTGTAGTGTTATGTTGTTCAAATCTTCTTGGAGAAACCATTTCCTCTCTCAAGAACAATTTGAGCAAGTATAGCAAAGGAAAACATTTCCACCTCTTGGGAAGCTTTTTCGATACATGTCTTCACCATTTTCAAGTTAGAAAAGGATAGTAGAAGCTCTATATTGAGGGATTCAAGATCCCTCCCTTAAAAGGAATAAGGGATTCACAAATTCCACATTTATCCTCTTGGTGTTCTCAAATTAAGAATACTAGTGTTTATTGGATACCAACTCTTTGGGTTCATTGACTTGCATCTCTTGTTGATCATTGTTTAATTCATGTTTCTTCATTTATCATTTTCTTTTGGTTTGATATATGTTTCATTGTTTGCAGGCCTACTAACCTGCTAATTGTTGGCCATCGACCAAGTTTTGAGGAAACCTTGGTCAAAGTTGACCCACTTTTGGAATTCGACACATTGGTCGAGGAAGGAGCACCCAGGCGGAACTGAGATCACAGATCTCACAAATTTTTCGGTCCATGTGGACCCAATACGGGTCATCTAGGGTTTTTGTAATGGTTTTATGGGATATCATCCCATGGGGTCTCCCATGTTTAGGCATTATTGTAAGGGATTGTAAAATTATAAATAAGTAAGAATGTATGGTAGAAGTAGAGAAGTTCTTGGAGCTAAGTGAAAGTAGTTGAGTTTCTTTGTGCAACAGAATGTATATGCGTTAAGGCTTTGTGCTTGATAGAGAATTGTCTTTGTACCTTGACCTAGTTTTGGAAGGAGGATCTGGTGATCAGTGCACATATATCCTGTCTGGTGTGAATCTCGACTCTGTGGCTTAGTGCACAGGAGTACTAAATTTAAGAGATTGACGAATAATAAAGAAGTCGAAGCAGTTGGTGGACGTAGCCCCACAGTGGGGTAAACCACGTATATCTTGTGTCTTTGGTGTTCTTTGTATTGTGTTATTTTCGTTATTTATTTTCTTAGTACCTTGATTATTATGTATGATAGATATATTTGTTGTTGCTTAAGTAATTTATTGGTATTAAGGGTGAATAAATATTTTATCTAGCTCAGTGTTAAGTGCTAAGTGTTTGAAGTGCATAATATTTGTTGTTACTAGGCTAGATATATCTTTGGGTATGTTATGTGATGTTATTAAGGTTAATGAACTAATGCATGTCATATTCTAGCATTAATAGAATACTCTGTGAAGTGCTATTATCATAGATCGGTGCCCCAACCTGGCTACAAACACATATGTCCTTTAACCCCCCTTGCTTCTACATCAAGTGAGACCTCTCCTGCTTCACAGGTGTTGCCGAAAGGGTCGGTAGTCGGGGTTTTGTTGGAGTGTTGTTAAGCATTGAACCCTGGGTCTACCCCTGTGCCAACAAATGGTTCCGTTGTCGGGACTTGCAACTGTGATTGTTGGGAACTGAAGTAAAGAAAAGAGAAGCTATGTGCATAGATCTATTTCTAATGTGCACAGTACTCTACTTGAATTGCGAATTTTTGTGCTAAGAAAAAAATCTGATCTAAAGAAAAGAGGTAAGATCCTAAAAGAGGTAAAGCTTTGTGATTTGACAAAAGAAATATAAGTGAAAAAAAAAAATTCGAAAGAATGAATTTAAGTTTAATAGATTATGTCCTAGTCTGAAGGCTAGGGCGCAATTGAAAGAGAGAGTTGATTTCAGTAAATTTAATGAAAATGAAGAAATATATGTTATTCTTATGCATAGAAATATTTTTTGTACTAATAAGTGGATGCAGGAACCTAGAAAAAAAATTGCAGATCCAGCACTATGATCCTAGTGTGCAGTATAGAAGAGGTTGGGGAACGTTTAAAAGCAAAAGAGGATTGACATTGTGCTATAATTGCAGAAGACCGGGACATCTTGCTAAGGAATTCCCTGGCACAGGTCCTATTTTTCTTTGTTGTAATATTGTTGGTCATGAGGTTGAGGATTATCCAAGGATGATTGATAAAGATGAAAGGGTGAACATAAGACAAGAAAACTATGCCTAAATTCAAACGACTAGGGGCATGTTAGAGAAAGAATCAGAGAAAGTTCAGACTACATTAGTACAGTTGAAAGAAATGATGAATGTTTATAAAGGTGTCAGTTTACTAGAGATCTTGAAAGAAAAACAGTGCATAAGTGCAAGAGTAGAAGACTTCGACATAGAATGTGTCTTGGATGAGGAAACACAAGTGAATATTATGACAGAAGAAACTTGGGAATTTTTGGGAAAGCCTACTATGATACCTTGGGATAGGCTTTTTTAAAGGAAATATGATAAACCTATGTGGACGAGTTACTAATGTACCTATTATTGTTCAGGGAACATCAACTGAAGAAGAATTTGAAGTCATTAAGTTTGTTGGGGGGAAGCACCCCTTTCCCACTTTTGTTAGGTAAGAATTGGATTGAGAAGGATCATATCATAAGGAAAGAAGAGGAAGAAGCTACAGAAAAGAAAAAATGATAATTAAGGGATTTCATAGCTAGAAAAATAGATCGACTAATAGAAGAACGAGAGGATAATTCGAAGAAACAAAACAAAGTAACAACGTAGGAAGGACAGAAAGCAGGAGAATTAGTTGTCAAAGTTGAAAGAATTCAAGAAGGCTTGAAGAACATGTCTATGCAAGAAACAAGTATATCCACCCAGGAAGTATTAAGAAAAGGGATATTAACTTCAGACCCTTTGAGGGCACATCAATAGTGAGAATTCACTATGGTAGGGGAAGATTAGAATAAAAATGGAAAGAGGATTCCAGAAATGGTTAGAGAGACTCATATCATAGGGAAGAAGGCAATGAAGCTAAATAAAAAGAAAGCTAAGTTGGAAAAGCTACAAGAAGATACAGAGAACACATGGAAGACTTCGCATATAGGAACCTCATAGGAGGTAGGTTCCCCGGATTTGAACCTCACTGGAACAGCAGGACCATGTAGAATGGGACTTTTCTCTGGCGAAGTTATATGACCATTGGAGGTGCCCCGAAAATTAGAATGACGCTCTAGAACGGTTATAAAATGCATTTATGGGCCAATGGATCACTTTTGGGATGTTGAGACCACGCCATAACGGATAGATTCACATTGATGGAAGCATTCCTGGCCGTCGGAAGAATCTGTTACGATGCCCCGCTTATTTAACTCGTCGAATGCTGCGTCGGGACCACTTTTTGGTACCCATGATTAACTGAGCCAAGAAGAAAATTGTCTGTGTGTCGAGCTATCCTATCTGAAATTAGACCCCACCTATCCATTCGTCTACCCCAACCTATCTGTTTAAAAGTTGGAATGTTGGGTGAACCTAGTGAATTAGAGAAGTCTGTCAAGAAATTCCTCAAGAAGCTAATTTCCAACAAACCGATATCCGAAGGTGTCCAGGCATCGTCGACTAGGGGACTGAAGGCTTCCCCTTCGACTGGATGTCATTATGGCCGCCTTAACCCCGTGACTGAGTAGCGAAGTAAGAACTACGGCAATCTAGCTAATGCGAAGAAAATCCCATCAATCCTACTCGACTACATTCCACCTCTGGCTGGCACCATTAACCGCGATAGCATTCCCCGAGATTATGAGTACATCGTGTTCACCACATACATTCTGAAAGGAATACGTGTAGTCGGGATTCAGTTAGGAAATATCCCGCTACTGAAGAATAGCGATTTCAATTTAGGAGACAGGAAGAACTATGCCATGTTGGCACTGCATCACTATCTCACGAATTCAACTGGGAACAAGCCTTGCCTCATCTCGTAGCCATGTATTAAGAGGTTGGCGCAGTCCACCGTGATGAATGTGATGAAGATCCCCCATTTTGGCCACCACCAAGAGGTTAACGCTTGTGCCTCACTTGCCAACTCATAGCTGGAAAGATCGTAAGGAAGAACTGCCCCACACAGGTCACCAGGTTCACTGTGGACCTCACAGGAAACTGTGTGGAGGGCATGCAGATGAACTGCAAACTACCTCATCAATGAACTAGAGAAAGATTGACGCGAAGCCCAAGATTTGGGATACGAATTCTAATACAACTAGTTGATCATTTTGATCACATTTGTCGCTTGGAAAATGCTTGAAGGAGCCACCTTCCCAAATATCAAACCCTCGAAGTCATTGGTCACTCGGTTTACCACCTTGTGGTACACCAACAACATGATGAAGCAGTGGCAGTCCAACGTTGTGTTTCATGCATACTATTAGCAATTGAAGGTTTCCATTGAATCATTTATGTGCATGACACCACTAACCCTGCACCAGTACTGACCAATAGAAAAGTTCCATGCATATCCTCATTTCATCTACATCACTATGCGCATAGATGAGAACAATGAAGAATTATAGTCATACTACAATACGACAGATGAAGACATGGAGCAGATTACAAAGGAGTGGCCGGAGAAATTTCTTGTACCTGTCGTTGTTGTAGAAATATATGACACTGACACCATAGCAAGCCCCATAGTCACCTCGGTTAAGCATTTTAAACAGTCCAGTGGGATGAATAAGAAGAAAAATCAAGAAGAAGTCCAGGATATAGAGAGCGCTGAGGAGGAAAATGCTTTTGAAGATAATGTGTCTAGATTTCCAAGAGGAGGAGAAGGCAAAGCATATGGAAAGTGAGGAGGGGATGAAAGAGAAGAGAAGGAGGAGGCAAAGCTACACCACCTGAAGACCCCCCTACTGGAACAGTAACACCGCAAAAGAGGAAGGTTTCTCCAAATAAACCTTCAAAAAGGAAGAAGATGTGTGTTAATAAGCCCCAGTTGGAGGCCATGCTCATGGAGGATGATATCAGTCTAGTCCGCAGAGCTCTGGAGGATGATTCCAAGGACATATTGCAGATATATGGAGAGAAGCAAGAGCATTGTTCACGTTCAAACGGTCACCAGGTGAGCAAAATGGAGAGCGCTTTGCATACCATGTTGGGTTCATTAGGGCAGAACATCTGTGGCAGCATGGGGTTAACAGAAAACAAAACTAAATACAATCTAACTATCAACTGAAAGCAAATAACACTGCGAAAATAAACAAAAACATCAAACATAAGACACGGGGGTCATCAATGGTTTCAAGGCTTGGTATATTAATGAAACCAGAGCACATGCTGAAGAAAGAGAACGGGGTTCCTTCTCCCTCCAGCGGAAGGCTCTTCGGGGCCCTCAACACAATGCTTTCCTTACAAAATGAATAGAACTGAACTGAGTGGTGAAAGAACTCTGGGTTATGCCGCTGATGGATTGTTTGTC
>ML782018.1:34985-81135 GCA_009831015.1 Picea engelmannii | reverse complement strand
AAAAGAATTTTAATAAAGCCCCATGCAATAATAGTAACTTGGTCCATACCTTTCAAGCATGGCCAAGTTCTTTTTTAAATTGATGTTGATAGGGTTAGTGAATAAGTTTGGCTAAACCGTTTAATCTTAGCCAAAGTGTCTAGGTTAGATTAGTGAATAAATCTGGCCAAACTGTCTAATCTTGGTCAGATAGCCCTAGGGTAGAGTAAATTCTTAACCCAATAGTCTAATCTGGGTTAATTGTCATAGGAAACTAGGTTAGAATATAGGCTAGTGTCTTTACTTCAATAAAACCAGCCTGATGATCAATGTTACACCATGATTTGGATACCTAAAAGGTTGTTTGACTAACCCCTTGGTGGTGTAGACATGAAAAGCCTTGGGAAAAAACCCGTGAAATGCACTTATCCTAAGTTTCTCGACGCATGTATTTTTCGCGCCCTCACTTATGCTCCATTCATATATCAATGGTCCGGATGATTGCACCCAGATCTACGGTGAACAGATTTTTCCGGAACCCCCCCAATCGTTCTATCTTTAACGGAGGGGGGGGGGGTCCGGAATTGCTGATAAGACCTGCGCACATCTGGACAACTCAGGTTTAAGCATGCATATCTACGATCAATACTGGATTCCGGACCCCCCCCCCATCTGTTCTTCCTTTAATGGAGGTGGGGGGGTCCGGAATGTGTGATAAAGAACATGCACAGATCTGTGGCCAAGAAACAAGCGCACAGATCAACGGCTCAAGCTATCTTTCAGACACCCCTGACTGATCTGATTTTAATTGAGGGGGGGGGGGTCCGGAATGGAATCTCTCCTCTGGCTGGCCCCTATCTATACGTGGCATCGATATACCGGTCCCGAGTCCCATCACCTCCTATCGACTGACATATCATCGTCACTTCTTGACGTCACTATCCACCTTTCTAAAAGAGTCACATCCCTTAATTTCTGTCAGTCCTTCTCCCCCATTCGCTCATGGCAAGCACCCTCACCATAATTTTTACCCCAATCGGTAACCGCCACTTCACCCATCCGTATTCCTCAGTCACCGTCACCTGCCATCTCACACTCTAAGTGATCCGTTGGCCATTTATTACTGGATAACCTATCTGTTAACCTGTTGACCTGTCCCCCTCGCCCAACGGACACCCATTTACTCAAAACTACCCTCACTCTTCTTTCCTTCACCATTTACCCACTCATCGCACCAGAGAATTTTTACATCGTTTTTCTCCGTTCAGTAAGTTGCCCCCAACTACAGTTTCCCCTCTAACGTTGTTTTTTGTAGGTATTGTTGCAGTAATGGTGCCAAAGTCAAAACGAGCAGAAGGAGAGGAGAATTTGTTTCTCCCGCCTCCTGTCGACCTCGACAGGATACCACTGGTCGACAAAGATTATTTAATCATAGATACTAAGTGAAATTTCAATTTCGCAAACCTCCAGTCATGGCTCAAAGAAGTTTTCCTGGACCAGAGTGACAAAATTGGACTCTGGGAGTCCAATCTACCCCTGTACCTCTTTCCTCAGATTCACTCTTTTCCACAGTTTTCCCTCAAATGCCAAGCCCACTACATTCTTGAGCAAAGAGCCATCGTGTCCTCCTCTGGAGAATTTATTTTCTTCATCATGCCTTAAACCATCGACAAAATGATGCAAATGCCTCGAGATGACTCTGCATCACCTTTTAACCTTGAAATCCTCACCGAATCATACCAGAAGATGACCTTCCCTCAAAGAGCTCAAATATTTGATCTTTTCCTCGCACAATCCGCTCAACTCCCCGCTACAAATCCCCCTTATCCCTCTTCCATATTTTCGACCAAAGGAAACCAGATCATCATGTCCCTATGCGCCTTGTTGGGTTATTACTCAGATCAGTGGGTAGATGAACCCATTCTGGGATTTTTATCTATTTTCTCCACCGATGAGAAGCCCACTATCCAGTTGGACTTCAGCACGTTCCTGGCAAATAATATTCATGAACAGTTTGTCAATTTCATAACAGAAGGCATGTTCAGGTATTTTGCAATACTAGCATACTTGTTCATTTTCTTTCAAGTGAACAAATTTACTTTTTCCATGCAGAAGATGGACGGAGATGGAAAACCCCAGGCAGTAACCGCATGGACCTCCCTGCTCAGGCATAACTCAACGAAGTTCAGTTTCAAGGATTTCATCGATCAATTCTACCACCCAGTGGTAAGTATGCTTAGCGGTAGGCACAAGCCTAGGATAAATGATGAAGTTCAGAGGATAATGCATCTCTCGGATCACATAAAGACTGGTGATTGGTATTTATACCAAAATTACATTGAGATGAGAGTATATGGGTGCGAGTTGGCACCATATAAGCTGCCCAAATACCTGCCTGTCAGAATTTTTTCCCTGGAGTACATAAGGCAGATGATAAACTCTGATGATATTCACTTTGTGTCACTAAAGAAAAAGCAACAGCTCGGAATCAAAGGGCAGATTGGCTCTTTCATTTGCAACAATCGGGGCGTTGAAGAGGAAGCAGACAGGCTGCTGAAGGAAATGAAGTTCGTCATGAGTTTCACATGGAACTACGATCCATGCGGGATCATCTCCGAGATGAGGGTGAAGAACAAGAATATCCCATATGTCCATGAATCTAGGCCTGAAGTCGAGAAATTCGCAAACCAGACAGTATGGGAACCAAACACTTTTTCAAAGCAGAACAGCAGGACCCCCCTGCCACTGTATCACAAACAACCACCCCACATGTTCCGAAAGAGAAAAGGCCTAGGCAAGATTTGTCTCTGCCTGTTACTGAAGTGTCGTCAGAAGAATTCCAGTTGCATACCAAGAGGTCTAGAACTAGTTCAGCTCTCGACCCGACTGGGAAAAATGAAGTCCCATCTACTACAATGACCAAGGTTGATAGGTCGCCCCTCAGTGAAAGCCTCCAACATATCATAACCTTAGCATTGCCGAAGAGATCTATAGATACTCCACCAACCACCCATCCAAGCAAGGTAGGACCAAAGATGAGCATCTTTGAAAAATACAATCTGATCAGGAAAAGGAATCAAACTCTGACCAACAGCACTTGTGCCCAGTTCTGGAAGTAGACATCAACTGCACAACATAGGCTACTATCGTCATTTGACACGGAGAAGGGCAGAATGCATATGGTTTTCCTCCAAGCACGAGTGCCAGATCCAAAGGTAATCACTGATTACAAAAGGGCCACCTTTGAATTCCAAACTAAGGATGTGCATTCAGCCGATCAGATGGATCTACACAAGCAAATAGGAGAGATGGTTTTCTATACGTTGGTGCATGCTTCCACGACTGCGTCCAAATTGCAAGTGTCCCTAAACAACGTCCAAACACAGTTGAAGTTGGAAAATATATCATCCTTTTCCAAGGACAACAGGATCAAGACTTTGGAGGAACTGGTCCTCAAGATCGGTTACGATCCTTCGAACGTGAAAGCAGCTGAGGAGATGAATAAGAAGAAAAATGCTGACATATCCTCCTTAAGGAAACAACTGAAACTACCACCAACAGAGGATTCGCAGGCGAAGGAGATAGCAGAGACAGAAGGAGAAAAAGATGAAATGCTCAAACTACTCATGGAGCAGAATGCCCAACTAAAGGAAATGGAAGCTGAGATGGAGAAGCTAGTAAAGGAGAAAGAACAACTGAAGCCAATGGAAGTCATTCCATTGAGTGCCATTCCACTTTCGGGAGTTATCACAGTGTTAGTAATAGAAGTCCCATCTGTGACTCCACTGAAATCCCTGGAAAAGATAGTCGAATTGGCTAAATCTATGGAAAAGATGAACCTGCAGGAAACAGAGATTAGCAGGCTCAAAAAGGAGATTGAGAACCTTCAGGAACTCAAATCTTCCTTTTAGATCAGCCTCTCCAAAGAAAATCAAGTATTAGACTAGCTCAATCAAGAGTTACAACAGCTCCGGAAGCAAACAGTGGCAGGTAAAACTTTGGCCGAGGTTAAAGAAAGTGTCTGGACAGACATCACCAAGTCTATGAACGAGATATGGCCCATGATACAAATCATGTTTGATAAAAATGAGTTGGTGTAGAGAAGAAAACAGGCCATTGAGAAGATTAGATTGGAATTGGGAGAGATGCCTACACAGTCTAATGAAATCATCATGTTCCTAAATTCTAAGACCAAGGAGGAGCTGGAAGAGCTTAAAATTGAGGATAGAATAGAGACCATCCTTGAGGTCAAAAGAGTTTTGACCAAGAGAGGATTAATTCTTCAATTGGAAGAAAAGGTTCAGGCCATGGACCTATGGGTACAAAGGTTTTTTAGTATGATTGAGGCTCTACAGAAGAAAGGTCTTCCTGGTCTGAAGGTAATCAATGACAAATTGATGACACTCCTAGACTACAAAAAGAGACTGGACGATGTGGCTAAGGACAGTTCAAAGTTTTCAGGAATTCAAGGCAGCATCATTGGCAAGGAATTTCTAGATGCACTTCAGTGGGACATCAGTATTCAGCATGAGATTCGATACATCTTCGTCACCAAACCTACCTTCGCCAAATACACAGAAATGGATGAAGTTTATCGAAGGCTACTCAAAGTCAACGTGCCCAGTCATCTTCGATGGGAAGAAATCTGTGATCTGATCGAGTAGAAGATGAGTTGTCCCAGCCCAGTCATTTGTCCAGTCAGATGAGATCATGCAGAGGCCTCACCAATGGTTCACCCAGAAAAACAACATGCAGTTGTGACACATCATCAAGCAGTTCCTAGATTTCTGAAATTTGTTAAATTAGTTAGGCTAAAAATAGATTTAGCACGTCCTGGTCTTTGATGACAGGATTGTTTGTAATTTTGAGTTATAAATACTTCATCTTTCAAAGTATTGAGGGTTGTTGATCTCCACACCCTGAAGCTATCAGACTGTAATATTTTTGAAGAGATCTCCCATTAATACAAAGAGTCATTTTACAGGATTCTTGCGTGTATTCACTGGTGATGTTTTTCTCTCTAAGTTAAATGTTATTCTCGCTTTGTTATCACACTGTTTTCTAAATATAATCTTTGGAAGTAACAAAAGTTGCAGGATTTATCTCATATACCCTGTTTCCGACATAAAATATTTTAGTGTTTTATCTTCTCATTTTACAATAAAGAAATTCTTAACTGCTTCTTTGTTGTAATTGTCTTTCTCATCCTTTCTGCTATTCCTCATTTATGCTACTGAAGAATCCAGTGATTATATTATCTTTCCCTGTGAAAGGTTTCCTTTATTTTTCTGGTTCGGATTTCATCTTTACGACACGGACCCCAGAGCCCAATGGATGTGTAAATTGTCTCAACCAACTCGACAAACGCTATGACAACAAAACCGACTTATTTATTTACCTAGCCTAATATTTAAAAATTTGAAACATATCTATATCATATAGAGAGATCCCTCTCTGAAGTTGGAAGGGCTAGATCCCAGCTTCAAAAGCGGTTGGATAAAGTTACCTCTCGTAGATTTCTTCTTCCTAACAACCTCTAAGAATTTTACAGAGCGCTAACATAATGGGTATGGGAATGTTGGCCCATGGGTTTACCCATGCTTAGGCCTATTTTGTAATGTATAAATAAGTATCTAGGTGATGTAATAAGAGGTCGGTGTGCTAAGTTCTAGAGTTCGATCTATGTGATCGAAAGTGCTAAGTGTTGAGCAGATATTGCTTTTGTGCATACTGTATGAGGCTTACAGAGCTCAGTGCAAGCGAGTGTAAGATATTGAGAAGAGGCTTAGAGTTGTAACCTAGCTTGAGGAAGGAGGATATAGTGAGGTGCGTAGATCTTCTGTCCTCTCCGGAGTAGGGTTTTTGTGGCTCTGTGCATATAATTGATTGAAGAAGCTAATAAAGAAGACAAAGAGTTGGTGGACGTAGCCCCGGGGTGGGGGTGAACCACGTACATCCTGTGTTTCTCTGCTTTGTGCGATGTATTGATGTTTTTATATGTTAATTTTCTTAGTACTTTGATATAGATGAATGATAGATTTGTTGTTTTTTTGTGCTTAATAATGAGAGTAAATGTTGGATCTGACCTGTGTGAATGTGCTTAGTTATTGAATCTGCTAGATCTGATTTGTTTTGTCGTGCTAAGTGTTGCTAGATGTTATATCTCATTGAATATTGTGATGCTCTGTAATTAGGGTTTAACTGCGTTGTAAACTAAGACTGGATATTGATGAACTATAATTGCTAAGTGCCCTGTTAAGGTGTTACAGTCACAAATCTGTGTCCTAGCTAAGGTTGCAGACATTGGAGTCCTACAACCACCTCTGCCTCTACCTTGGGTGATGCTTCATCTACTTCATAGGTATTGCGAAAGGGCCAATAGTTAGGGTTTTGTTGGTGCGTTGTTGTAGCATTGAACCCTGGGTTTGCCCCTGTGCCAAAAAATGGTTATGTTGGTGGGACTCAAACTGTGATTGGTGGGAAATAAGGAAAGAGAAGATTTGTGTGAAGATTTGACCTGAAATTGTGAAATCTCTGTGCATAGATCTGTCGCTCTAGTGTGCAGTATTCTACTCGATCTATGAAGCTCTGTGCTAAGAAAAGAAGTCTGATCTAAAGAAAAGAGGTAAGATCTGAAAGCTTTGTACTATGAGAAAGGTAAAAGTGAGAATTTTTTCTTAAAGAGGTAAGATCTGCAAGCTCTGTGCTCTGATAGAGGTAAGAATTGTGAAAAGTTTTAGATCTGAAATCTTTGTGCTCTGTTGAAGATAATATTAGTGGAAATTTTTTTTTCTAAAGTATGGATCTAGGTATGTTTGATAAGATTTTTCCTAAATTGAAAACTAGGGCACTAATAAATGAAAGAAGATTAGATATGAGTGGATCTGATAAGAATAGTGAAAGATATGTTATACCTATGCATAGAGAGAATGTTTGGACTAACAAATGGATGTAGGATCCTAGAAATAATATTTTGCAGGTTAGCTACTATGATCATAGTGCGCAGTATAGGAAAGTTTAGGGATCATTTAAAAGAAAACGAGGACTAACGCTTTGTTACAGTTGTAGAAGATCGGGACATCTGGCTAAGGAATGCCCTGGTAGAATATCTCATTGTATTTGTTGTAGAGCTATAGACCATGAAGTATTGGATTGCCCTAGAATGATTTCTAAGGTTGAAAGAATGAATATGAACCAAGAAAACCCTAAGGCAGATCCAGAAACTGAGATTATGGAAGAACCCCAGAAAGAATCAAAAAAAGTATTGCTACAGATGAAAGAAATATTGAATGATCATTGACATATCAACTTATCAGAGATCTTCAAATAAAAAGAGTGCATTGAAGCAAGAATAGGAGACTTTGACATTGACTATGTTCTGGATGAGGAAACACAGGTGAATATCATGACAGAAAGAACTTGGGAACTTTTAGGAGAGCCTGATATGATTCCTTCATTGGGAGGAATAGGATTATTCAGAGGAAAATTGATAACCCTATGTGGAAGACTTACCCAGATATCTATGAGTGCTCATGGAAATTTGATAGAGGAATACTTTGAGGTTGTTAAATTTATTGAGAACAACACTCCATTTACTATGTTACTAGAAAACCTTGGATCAAGAAGGACCAAACTAGAAGGAAAGAAGAAGAATTATTAGAGCAGAAGAAGCAAGAGTTGAAAATTTTCATGACTAGGAGGATCGCACAGATGATTGAAGAACAGGAGAACAGATCAAAGCTACTTAGGACCAGAGACTTGGATGTCAAAGTTGCAAGAACACAAGAATATTTGCAGAAGACTAAAGTACCTATCCCAAGTAGAGAAGAAGTCTTACCCTTGGATCTTAGGAAAGAATCTCAACAGCGTGAAGTTACTATGCCAAGAGGATATGAGAATAAGAATGAAAAGAGGAATACCGAGACAAATCTCACTGGAAAGTAGGCTATAAAACTAAGCAAGAAGAGAGAAAAGATAAAAAAGTTACAAAAGGTTCCAGACGGAACTTCGCAAAGGGAAAATTTACAAAACAGGAACTTCGTCAGGATATCAGAACAACATCACATGGAACTTCACCATGGAGAAGAAATATATATGTTGGGAACATTATAACCATTAGACCGACACCCCAAATAGGTAGAAAGGCATTTATGATCAGACAACTCACCATTATACCATTGGGACAATGTCGTAACGAACAGAACTGAGGTAATGAAGACTTCTCACCCATTGGAGAGATTCATTGCTTCATTGTCTATTTATTCTGTCGAACCTTGCACTAAGAACACTTTTGATAACCGTGAAATTGAGCCCGTAGATTAGTTGATTCTACACAGTGATCATCACGCTATCAACATCCATCCTGTTACATTGACTAGTTACTCTTCAAACCCGAAAGATTCAACAACGAGCACGTGTGTCCGAAGAACTTAGCGTAGTCGAAGAGTCTGTGAAGGAGGTACTCATTGACCTCATGCTTGAAAGAGTAATGTATGAAAGAGTAATGTCTACAAGTATTCAAGCATCGTCGACAAGAGGAGTGAAATCCTCTTCGTCAACTCCTCGCGGATCTGGGCCATCCCAACCAACATCAGAGAAGATAAACAAGCACAGAGATGACCTAGAAAATGTGAAGCTAATCCCAACCATATTGCCCGATTACATCCTACCTATGGCTAGTGTAATGAGTCAAGATAGTGTGCCAAGAGATTTTGAGTACACCATGGTTACTGTGTACCTCCTGAAGGGGATACGCATAGTAAGAGCATAGAAGTACAAGATCGCAGCGTTGAAGTTCAGTGACTTCAACCTCAGAAATTGCAAGAAACATAGCATGCTTTCCCCGTATAAATACTTAGCCAGGATGAAGGGGAATAATTCGAAGATAATCCCTCATTCATGGATGATGAACCTCGTACAGTCCACCCTACTAAATGTAATGAAAATCTCACACTTCGGAAGGCACTAGGAAGTTAATGCATGTGTCAAGCTTCTCCTTTCATCTTACCATGGCGGTTACTTATGGCTCAACTTTCATATAACATTAGACCCAACGTTGATCCATAGGATCATAGGATTGAGTATGCAAGGATCGGATCCACAGGAATTCTATCCAAGAAAATCCATAGATCGCGCACTAGAACAGAAGATCAAGGATACATATGGCGATGTGGAGAAGGGGATGTGAGGCTACAAGGTAGCTTCCATCCAGAATGGAATAGTGCATCTAGCATGTCAGTTAATTGTAGGAAATATAGTATGAAAGAACCGATCCACACAGGTCACAGGCTTTGTCATTGACCTTGAAGGGAAGTGCGTGGAAGGTCTACAGATAAACTGGGAAAAGTACCTAGCTAATCATCTTGAACTGGACTACCGTGAAGCACAGGATCAGGGCTATGAGTTCCATTTTAGATGGCTCCTGATCCTCATCGCATTTTTTTCTTGGGAAATGCTGGAAGGTGCGACCTTCCCAGACATCGATCCATTCGAGCGATATGAGAAAACAGTGGTAGTCGAACGTTTTTTTTCACACGTACTACCTCTAGCTGAAGAGAGCCATCGAAGTTGAACCTCGCATGACTCTGAACACCCTACAGAGATTCCAACCCCTGATGAATTTTCGCACAGATCATCACTTCATCTACATTACAGTGCGAGCAGATGATCATAAAGAGGAGCTTTAGTCATACTACAAGCTCACGGAAGACGACCTTGAGGAGATCACTAAGGACTGGTCAGCAGACCTCCTTATTCCCATAGACCCTGCAGAGATGTCTGACCCTGACAGCCTAGAGACCATGAACAAAGAACATGATACACCCAGACCCATCAGAATGAAGAAGACCGAAGATGTCCAAGAATTAAGCAGTGCCTCAGGCAATATTGCTTCAGTATCACCTGACCAAGGGGGTGATGACGAAGTAGAAGAGTTAAATGGAAAAGGAGTTGAATCGAAATAAGGTGAAGTAACACCTCCTAGAGATGAGACTGATCCCCTGAAGAAGAGGAACGTTTATCCCCTGAAACCTTCTTCCCGGAAGAAATCTAGAGCCACCATGACCAAGACGAAGACTGTACTCACTACCGATGATTTTGACTTCATCATAGCATCCCTAAACAACGCCTCGCAGGAAATCGTGGAGAAACAAGAAGCCAACCAGGAGGAAATGTATGACAGAATTGAGGTCAAACTCTGAGGGGTACAACAGGCCCTTCAGTCCAGTCGCACAGTGTCCACTGTGCCCTTGCCATCGGGAGAACCAAAGTTGGGAGATGAGCCATCCCAACTCCGTCGACTAGCAGATGCAACCAAAGCTTGCCTTCATTGAGCACAATAAGAAACAGAACAAGCCACCCAGGCCTTGAAGAAAGTGAAAGGAGTACTCATAGAACAACATCGAGTTGCAGAGCAGGAGAAGGTTGCTCTCCAAGAAAAATTGGAAGAGGAGAAAACACAGATGCAGCAAGAAAAAGAACAGTTTCTCGTAGAGCAACTCGAACTGAAAGAAGCAGTCAACATAGCACTTCACTTTGTGACAGTCTTAGAGCCACAAGCAGAAGACCGAGTCACACATCAAGTAGAGAATCTCACAGAAGCTATCCAGCAATGAATAGAAGACTTAGATCTCCGTGCAATGCCTGACACTCCGCAGGATGTCAGGGATCAAAGAGATGCAACTGCTCGAGGGACAGTTGAGAGAATAAAGGCCCTCACCATGGAATGTAATAAATTGAGTGATCGTAGTGCCCAGACGTATGAGCGACTCAATGAAAATACAGCACTGGAGACACTGGAGTCACAGCTCCAAGAGGCAAAGTATCAAGCATAAATAATACAGGTGCAGTTGAAGCCCCTGTCAGTTGTTGAAAGAATGAATCAATCCCAAGAACAGTGCAGTTCTCAACAGTAGGTCCATTCCATATAGAGCAGAGTCATGGAAGTTACTCAGAGGCTCCAACCTATACAGGACGAGGCTTGCCAACTATTCACAGAGATCGAAGGCCAAGGAGAAGAACTGGAGCAACTCGTCACTGCAGTAGAACAACGCCTAGAGGGACCTGTCAACAAAGTTGTTATCCAAGAGTTCGGTGAACAAGAGGCCATGGCATAGCAACAAGTCAAAGCATATCGAGCCAAGATCAAGGATTTTGAGGTAGAATTATCCAGATCAGAGTGACTCAGGATGAGTCACAAGTGAGTGTTGGGGGCCTGTTGGCCCTTGACCAAGTTTCGAGGATCCTTGGTCAGGTTTGACCTATTTTTGGGACTTCGACAGGCTGTCGAAGGCGGAGTGCAAGATGAAGCGGAGATCGTGAGATCTCAGCCCCTTTTTAGGGATTTTTGGGTTTTGAGCTTATGTAACGGGTATGGGAATGTCAGCCCATGGGTTTACCCATACTTAGGCCTATTTTGTAATTTATAAATAAGTAGCTAGGCGATGTAAGAAGAGGTCGGTGTGCTAAGCACTAGAGTTCGATCTATGTGATCGAAAGTGCTAAGTGTTGAGTAGAGATTTCTTTTGTGCATAATGTATGAGGCTTGTAGAGCTCAGTGCAAGCGAGTGTAAGATATTGAGAAGAGGCTTAGTGTTGTAACCTAGCACGAGGAAGGAGGATCTAGCGAGGTGCGTAGATCTCCAATCCTCTGTGGAGTAGGGTTTTTGTGGCTCTATGCATATAACTGATTGAATAAGATAATAAAGAAGATGAAGATTTGGTGGACATAGCCCCGGGGTGGGGTTGAACCACGTACATGTTGTGTTTCTCTTCTTTGTGTGATGTATTGATGTTTTTATATGTTAATTTGCTTAGTGCTTTGATATAGATGAATGATAGGTAGATATGTTGTTGCTTTGTGCTTAATAATGAGATTAAATGATGGATCTGACCTGTGTGAATGTGCTTAGTGCTTGAATCTGCTAGATCTGATATGTTTCGTCATGCTAAGTGTATCTAGATGCTAAATCTGGTTGAATACTGTGATGTTATGTAATTAGGGTTTAACTACGTTGTAAACTAAGACTGGATATTAATGAACTATAACTACTAAGTACCTTGTTAAGGTGTTATAGTCACAAATCTGTGTCCTAGCTAAGGTTGCAGACACTGGAGTCCTACAACCACCCCTGCCTCTACCTCGGGTGATATTTCATCTGCTTCGTAGGTGTTTCCGAAAGGGTCGGTAATTAGGGTCTTGTTGGTGCATTGTTGTAGCGTTGAACCCTGGGTTTGCCCCTGTGCCAACACACGGAGAAGATGCAACCTGTGTAGGATGAAGCCTGCAAGGTGTTCAAAGAGATTAATGGACAGGGCTCGCAATTGGACCAAGTGGTTGCATCAGTCGAACAATTCCTGGAAGGTCCTTCTACAGAGAAGACGACCCAGGAGCTCGTTGAGCAGGAGGCTCAAGTGAAGCAGCAAGTCGAGGCATCTCGAGTTAATCTCGAGGCCTTTGAAGCAGCGTTATCTTGACCTGAGTGACTCGGGATGAATCACAGGTGAGTGTTGGGGGCATGTTGGCCCTCGACCAAGTTTTGAGGAAACCTTGGTCAGATTTGACCCACTTTTGGACTTTGACACATTGGTCGAGAAAGGAGCACCCAGATGGAGCTAAGATTGCAGATCTCACCGATTTTGTGGGCTATGTGGACCCAGTAAGGGGTCCTCTAGGGTTTTTGTAATGGTTTTCTGGGATGTCGGCCCATGGGGTCTCCCATGTTTAGGCCTTATTGTAAGGGATTGTAAAAGTATAAATAAGTAATAATGTATGGTAAAAGTAGAGAAGTTCTTGGAGCTAAGTGCAAGTAGTTGAGTTTCTTTGTGAAACATAATGTATGTGCGTTAAGGCTTTGTGCTTGATAGAGAATTGGCTATATGCCTTGACCTATTTTTTGAAGGAGGATCCGGTGCTCAGTGCATAGATCTCCTATCTGGTGCGAAGCTCGACTCTGTGGCTTAGTGCACAGGCATACTAAATGTAAGATATTGATGAATAATAAAGAAGGTGAAGTGGTTGGTGGAAGTATCCCCACAGTGGGGTGAACCACATATATCTTGTGTCTTTGGTGTGCTTTGTGTTGTGTTATTTAAGTTATTTATTTGCTTAGTGCCTTGATTATTATGTATGATAGATATATTTGTTGTTGCTTAAGTGCTTTAATGGTATTAAGGGTGAATGAATGTTATATCTAACTCAGTGCTAAGTGCTAAGTGTTTGAAGTGCATAACATTTGTTATTACTACGCTAGATCTATATTTGGGTATGTGATGCGATATTAATAAGGTTAATGAATTAATGCAAGTCATATTCTAGCATTAATAGAATACTCTGTGAAGTGATATTATCATAGATATGTGTCCCAACCTGGTTACAGACATCTACGTCTTGTAACCCCTTCTGCTTCTACCTCGAGTGAAACCTCGCTTGCTTCACAGGTGTTGTCGAAAGGGCTGGTAGTCGAGGTTTGTGTTGTTAAGCGGTGAACCCTAGGTCTTCCCCTGTGCCAACAATAACCATTGTTCTATGTTGTTTAGATAGTCCAACTAAGCAATCAAGATTCCTCTTTTTTATCACCCAAGTGACAAAATGAACCCAAGAGTTAGTGTTGTTAGAAGTGGGTGCAGGATTGTAGGTCTTGGAAAAATAGATATGTTGAGGTGATCATGCGCTCTAAAGTGATAAACATGTACCCATGTTTTAGCCATATATTACCCCCCCCCCCCTTGCCTAGGGGTAACTAGAGGATATCATGTTTGATGGCCCACAATGAAGACAGTGATCTTGACCATGATGATGACCAGCATGTCCATAGATAGAAGCCCATTGTCCCCCCTTAGATTTTCTCTTTTTCATATCAGCCAAGTTCATCACATCCATTCAACTCAGTATATAGGAGATGATAAGCTAGTGTCAAAATGAGGTATGCTAGCCCTTTTTTCATAGGAATTGTTGTTCTTAATTTACTAGGAATATGAATGAGGATCATTGGTTGAAGTTGGATAATGGATCCCTATCTCAAGAATTTATGTCTGTTTCCTTGTTTCACCTTGGTGGCTACAATCTATGCCCTAGTCTTGTGTTGTCACCACCCAGGGAAAAGGGGTACTATTTGGGGAACTTCGCAAGAGTGATGTTTCATTGCCCCACCATACTTAACACCTTCCATCTTGGAGCCTGTCACGGTGCACTAAACTTCACAAATGGGTCGTGTTCCATTCTCTCATGATAAGAGGGGTTGAAGGACCAGAGATTGATTTCATTTGCTAAGAAAAATAAGAATAAATAAAGAAATAATTCTAAATAAAGAAATAAATAATAGCAAAGGTCTCTCAAAATACAGTCCAAATTTCATCTCTACCCTTTCTGCATTCGCCTGAATCCCACAACAATGATTGTATAGATTGAAACCTTATAAAGGGGAATTTCAAATATGATAAGAGGATAGTAAAAAGGCAGATTAAGGGGTTTGGAAGTGCTTATAAAGTGGTAACTCAAGATAAATTTCTCCCTCCACAAAGGAGTTCATATAAATGGACTCAATGACACCATAATCCATGAAGTAAGTCCAACATGTACCATTATCACACTTAATCTTGAAGGGTTCTTTTCTTTGATTGCTTCCCTCGGAAAATATCCCTCTACTTGGGTCTTTTCTTTCATTGTTTTTGTTGGAACACCTAATAGGTTCAGATGAAGGTCCTCCCATATTCAAACTTGTCACTTACATAAAGTCCTGAGCTAATATAAAATTTGAAGGGGATACTTGGTGTGAATTGTTCATGTGGCATATATCTTAAGTAACAACATACTTTGCATGATCTAAGGACCAGTATATATTATGAACATTGGATTTAATTGATTTCATATTTTGTTTTGATCTAGATTCCCTTAACATGGTTCTTGAAGGATTCCCCGGGATTTCACCCAATATGGTATACCTCTATTGTAGGATATGGTATGTGTGATGTAGAGAATTGAGTTACCCAGTGGCTTGATATATTCATACATTGTCTCTCACATCTTGTGGACCCTATATGATGGAAATATGGGCTTTATTTTGCAAAATATGGTCATGGTGGCACAGAGATGGGTAGAAATCCCACACCCTGGGCTCTACACCCTAGAGTATGTCATGCATTGGATGGAAGAAGCTACACAGGGAGATGATTGGAGGACACCTAGAGACTATATAAAACCTTCCCCTCTTTGGAAATTATCCCTTGCACCTTGGACTTTGGGAATTTGGATGATAATTCCATTCTAGGGTTTGATAGAGGTGATGGGGTTTGCTACCACTTGGACACCAATGATGACTTGAGATGTGGCATAGCATTAATCCACCATGATTTCACCTTAAGAAATGACACATGGCCTTGGATAGGCCCTCTTATCCCATTGTAGGCATGACATCACCACATGTGTGACCATTATTGTATTATTTTCATGATTTTGAAATTTGTAGAGGATAACTCTAGGGGTCGGCCCCACTTGTAATGTGAATTTTGACTTTTTGGACAAATTGAGTGTTGTAGTTTCCTTATAAATAAGGCTAGTGCTCCATTTCATTTTCATCACCACTTCCTCTCGCATTGGTGGGTGGAGAACTCTAGAAAAGTTTGTTATCTTTCTCTTTTGTCTCTTGGATCTAGAGCACTACTCTTCGAGGAGGACCTTTTTTTGAATGCTTTTATTTCTTGGATGATATCTTGCTGCAACAAGTGTTTCTCTTGGCATAGTTATTTGTGGAAGTATTTAATTTTCTTGATGATCATATTCTTTCTCATGGTATAATTTGATAATCACTTTCATGTTGCATGTTACTTTGTTTGGTAAAACCCTAGGAAGGAGACATAAGTATTTCTCTCATTTAATACTTTTGTTTATTCAAGATTGGTGAAGGCATTAAAAGACCTAGTCTCTTGCTAATATTCAAAGGCTTAAGTTTCAAGAGGATGTGCACCTTAAGGTTTGATATTGTCATTTTATCCTTGACCTAGGTAATCTAGAAGAGGGAAAACAACATCTAGGGACCAAGAGGATTTGCACCCTAGAAATCATTTTCTTGAAAGTTTAGTCCCAATGCCCAATAGGCTTTGCACCTTATGGTTTGAACCTCATCCTTCTAAACTATCTAAGTATTTCTTCAAGTGTTTCATGTTTGGCTCCATTCACCCTAGAAAAGACAAAGGCACTAGTCTAGGACCCTCCTTGTCGTGAAAAGTACCTTTAGAATTAGCATTATCTCTCTCAAAATGATTTGATTAAACCTACTAACTCTAATTTTAGCAAACAAATGATATTTATTGATGTTGTTATAAAATTTTGCTACAGCTACTAGGGTTTACTTTAATTGTTGCATACATACTTGAAATAGTGGCTAAAGTTATTCAGAACCATAGTCTAATAATTAAATATTATTGTACATGTTTAATTTTTATGCTATGAAAGTTTAAGAAGAATGTACAAAGGAGAGAGTTTGGTTGTGGAGGTCTATGTAGAAATTATCCTGCCCCTTAAAAATCAGAATTATTTTGTTTTTGGCCCTTGCTATTAATATTTTAACCTGAAACAACATATAAAAGAGGAATTAGATAGGGAAAAATAGATGTATCCTTTGCAAAACCAATGAATAATTTGAGGATCACTTGTTTTTTATGTGTCTATTTTCTAGAGAGGTCTAGAATGAGGTAACACAACTTACAGTAGGTCAAACAAAATGAGAAAATATGTCTATGATTGCTTGTTTATTTGAGTATTTATTGATAAGACAATATTATCCTTTAAGGCTCTCCATTTTTTGTTTGTATATGGAATCCGGTGGGACAAGAACCAAATGGTGTTCCAAGACTCAATCCTCACAATTTCATAAGTGGCACACCAGACGAGACCAGCTTGGGAAAGTCACAATTTTTTTCCTAAAAGAAGTTTCTACCATGGTGTTACTAAGACCATGCATTAACCAAGAGAGACCATGGGTCTTTGTCAATGGAGAAAATCAAGGAAATCATAGTATAAGTTGTGCAAGGGTAGTTCTCTTTATTGATTCCTCTCATTAAATTATGATGAAGTATGCAGCTAGTCAAGGATCCAATATTTGAGGATTCCAAGATCTTGATTGACTGGGAAAATCACCAATGTTGCATAAGAAACCTAGGCCTTTGGGAAATCATGACTCTAGTTCAAGAGGTAACGGATTATTTTGAATCTATTGCATTTACCCATATATATTTGGAATTTAATACTATGACATATAAGTTATCTAAAGATGCTTTGGCTTTGCATGAGAGTACCTTACTTGAACAAGTATTTAGGGAAGGAACACCTTAGAAATCCTTTGAAATAATTTTATATTAAAGGGGACTTATGATGGGTTTTTTGATGCTTTGGTTCTGATATAGAATTAATTTATCTAAAATGTAATGTGTTTAATACATATTTTTTGTAATTTTGAGAAGTTTTCTAATGAAAGAAGTGATCATGGACACTATATTAAACATGTTTCTATGGCTCTAAAATCCCATAGAGAGAATTATGATAAATGTATTATGTATTTGTAGGATATATATGACATAGGAAGACAACTATAGTGATCTAGACAAGTTTTGAGTCCACTTGGGACAGAACAATCTATATTTGTAATCCCTTCTCAAAAATATCAATCATTGTTTTAAATATATATATATATATATATATATATATATATATATATATATATATATATATATATATAGTGTCCATTGTATGTATCTTGGATGGTTGGGAGGAATTATCCAGGTGGATATCGGTGGCCACCCACCTTTTCCAACTAGCTCAAAACAGTTTTCTGGCAATTTTGGTAATTTACTATTTTTAACAGTTTTTAACTTCTAGGGCCATTTTGAGGGCCTAAATGAAGGTTTTTTTGGGATATAGCTTCTCAATTATATTCAAAGGCTCTAATTGATACCCCTAAATGAATATCATCGACGATACCTTTCCAACGAGCTATTGTGCACCCCAAACAGAGATTGTATGCCAAAGTTACGCCCCTGGGAAGTTGATACACCAAACTACCCAAACCGGGGTCCACAAAATTATTGGCTTTTCATCTTCCAAGGTTAGGGTTTTGGATTTTCTTTATGATAAAAAGGCCTTTAGAGACTCATTGTAAAATCATCTTCTTCTGAATGCAAGTAGCGGACACATGTCTTCTCAGAGATAAGCTTCCACCATTCCAATGAGTCTTTCACTCTGTATTTTTACAGTCTTTGTACATTTTCGCTCATTAATAGAAAATTGTGTATTATTGCATCTTTGTTTTTATGGTTTCATATCTGATACATTTATGTTATATCTGATATATCTCTGTACATTGCTTTATTATATCTCCGCTCTCATTTCGTGCCCAAAATAATCCAGACCAGTGGTATCAGAGAAGGTTGTTCTTGATCGTTTTTTTTTCAATGCATGTCCCCGAAGAGGTCCGAGTATAGCAAGTTGGGTCTCGATCTTGTCTCTCTTGAATAAAACCACTCTCACACACCCAATAAAACCTCCATGGCGAAAGAAAAGAAAAATGATGGAACAGATGATTCTATCAATCTGTTGCTTGAGCAAGCTCTCACGTGGCAGAGGGACGAAATGATGGATAATTTTTCCCACATCCTTCAACGCATGTCCTTAGAAACATGCACATATTCATCAAACAACCACTTTGGAATCACCTCTCCTTTCAAGGTTCAGGTTAATTTTGATATTCCCATATTTGAAGGTCAGATAGATGCAGATGCCCTAGACAAATGGTTAAATCTGTTAGAAGGTTATTTCTTTGTTCACAATTTTTTCGATAGGGAAAAGATCACCTTCGCACTCCTTAAATATATCCTCCATGTAAAACATTGGTGGGAAACTTACTAGGAGCAAAGTTCCACAGAAGATTCTGGAATATATGGGGAAGATCCCCATTGGGATTTTTTTTTGGACCCAGTAAAGGAATAGTATTACCCTGTTGGCAACTATGAGGAGCTTTATATGAGATGGACCACACTACGGAAAGAGAGGGGCCAACAAGTTCTAGAGTTCACCAATACCTTCCATACCTTGCACACCAAGTTGGGTATCAAAGACTCTGAACAACATTTGGTTATGAAATACCATGGGGCTCTACACAGATACATCCAAACTGAAATAGATTTTCTAGACATCTCATCACTCAGTGATGCTTATCGATATGTTGTTAAAATTGAGCAGAAATTTAAGCACCAGAACAAATGGGAGTTTGGGTCTACAAATCCACAACAACCAAAGTATGATAAAGACAACCCTAACAAACAGTCTCTTGAAAACCAGTCCAAGCCACAGGAAAAGAAGGGTCACGGGAAGACGAAGAAGGACACCGAAAAATGGTGCGATTTTCACAAAATCCCCTGGAACAACACTGATGAATGTCGCTCAAAACAGTCATTGGTGGCCGAAATCAAATACAAGGATCTGAAACGTGTCTTAGAATATGATTCAGAAAGAACTGACAGAATACACATCATCGACGTAGACCCCACTACTATTGTCACGATCGCAAGAATTCAACTTGAAGAACCAACAAATCCTGAAGAGGGGGGAGTGCCCTTTTTATTCATAGATGTGGGTGAAGGGGACCCTATTGCATTTTATTGTTTATATTGGAAGCCAAAAGAACCTCATCTCAGCAAAGGTCGTCAAACAGTTGGGATTGTCAAAAACACCACACCCATAACCATAAAACATTAGGTGGCTTTGCCAGGGATGAGATCTTTTTATCAGCCAGCAATGTCGATTTTCATACGGCATCTAGCCCTTCAAGGATGAGGTTTTATGTGATGTTTCCCCGCTGCATGTCTGTGATGTTCTCTTGGGCCAGCCATATATGTTGAAGCGCCATGATATCTATGAGTCTCGACCCCGTAGTTTCATTGTTACTCAGGGGGGTCATCTCTATAGGATACCAGAGGTCGTTCTGACTACTGTCCCACCTAAACAGTGTCGCAAGGTATTATCTCATACTACAAAATTTAGATTCTTCACAATCTGTTCAAAAGGTGAATAGAAGGATACTGCAACCACTACATCCTTGGCCCAAGCACCTTATATCCAACACAATTAGGTTGACAAGATTGTAGAAAAGAGAAAAGATTCCTTCTGCACAAACACATCTCATGTAGCCAGACTGGTTAAAAAGGTCCAACCCTTCCAGCCATAGGTTCATGACAACCTTCAAAAATCTAAGCAGTGCAACGTCTCCAGCAAGGCAAGCAGTGCACCAAGATTCAACAAACGTCTTTCCCTCTCCCTCGGACACTCAACGCAATGGATACCATTTCTTCCTAAGGAGGGGGGATTGATATAGCTGGATATTGGTGGCCACCCACCTTTTCCAACTGGCTCAAAACAGTTTTTTGGCAATTTTGGTAATTTATTATTTTTAGCAGTTTTTAACTTCCGGGGCCATTTTGAGGGCCTAAATGAAGGTTTTTTGAGATTGAGCTTCCCCATGTTAGCCAAAGGATCTGATTTAGACCCCTAAATTAATATCCTTGATGATACCTTTCCAACGAGCTATCGTGCGTCCCAAACGGAGATTGTATGCCAAAGTTATGCCCTCGGGAAGTTGATACACCAAACTACCACAAAATTGTTGGATTTTCATCTTCCAAGGTTAGGGTTTTGGATTTTATTTATGATAAAAATTACTTTGTATCCTCATTGTAAAATCATCTTCTTTCGAATGCAATCAGGGAACACATCTCTTCTCAGAGATAAGCTACCACCATTCCAATGAGTCTTTCACTCTGTATTTTTACAGTCTTTGTACATTTTCGCCCATTAATAGAAAAATGTGTATTATTGTATCTCTGTGTTTATGGTTGAATCTCTGATACATTTATGTTATATCCGATATATCTCTGTACATTTCTTTATTATATCTCCACTCTCATTTCGTGCCACAAATAATCTGGATCAAGGAATGGTTGTTATCCTCCCCACCCAGGTTCAATTCCTTGTACGTGACATGTGATTCCCTTAATGGGCCTATAAGATACTCTTGTTGTTGAGTATGTTTCTCATGTTGTTGAGCAATCAATATCTTGCAAATCCCAACCTCCCCATGTTCTCTCTTTTTACACATGCATAATGAAGAAGATATGTAATTTCGTGCTCAAGGTATCACTAACATGTGGCATATTTAAAAACCAACAAAATATTGACAACAAAAAATTATTTTAATATCAACCTTAAGTAAAATAATTTAATGTCCACTTTAAGTATATATATATATATATATATATATATATATATATATATATATATATATATATATATTGGTCAACTGTAACACCTCGTTTTTCCCCAAGTATGTAATTATTCTTAAGAATTCATGAATTGTAATTGATGAAATTTGTGATTTTGTTTTATGTTTAATGAAAACATCTACCAATTGATTGAGGGGAAGCCTTGCAATACTAGCCATGGTACCACGAGTGGGAGTTGGTGAGGGGGAAACTGGGAAGTGATGCAGGAGCATCGCCAACAAAGCACGTGTGGAGGACAGTTGGGTGCACTAGCACACATTTTGAAATATTTTGAATTCCAAAGTTGGTGTAATTAAATGTAATATATGGGGAAGATTTTGATTTATTAACATATTTAATGATCGGAGGTTGAGTCATCGCATAAGTTCGATGAGGGAATGTATTTTGTTTTAATGTCGAATATCGCAGTATAGATCTGGAGCTTTCACTCTTATCTATCTGACTTGGATATTTATTGTAATAAATTGTAAGTAGTTGAAATCTTTTATTTCGATAAGATAGATTTAGAGTAGTCGTAGGGAAAGGCTCGAAGATCACCTCTTGTATAAAGCTTGGTATTGTTTCCCAGTAGAGGCTATTGAAAGGTTGTTGATAGATGATAGTTGTTGAAAGGTTGTTGATAGATGATAGTTGTTGAAAAGATGTTGAATCTATTGTATAGGTTACCATTGTGGAAGAGAATTGAGAGCTACCAAGAATCAGTGTATGAATGTATGTAATCTTCAGTTGAATGAATATAACAGAGGATCATTGTCCCAAATGTGTGGTGTTGATGCGTTTATCTGAATGAGTGAATGGTATACTTTCAGTTTTATTTTCAATTCTCTGTTATTTCTTGTTCTCGTATCTATGCATGGATTTACATGGCGAGATGTATGAATCTGTGAGATTTTAAATAAGTTTCAATTGTTTCTCTTCTTTGAGCGAGTGCAAGGTGTGCATAGTGTCAGCAAGGTGTGTGTGACCGAGTCTGTCTCGACTCGAAGCTCAGAAGAGGTAGCATGAAACTTATGTATGCAAGGAGTGCACATGGGTCTGCAAGGAGTGTGTAAAGGAGTCTCAAACTCATAAGCTCAGGAGGAATAACGTGACTTTAGTCGCAAAGAGTGAAAAATCATCCACAAAGAGAAGTTGAGTGTGGAAGAGAACCTGTTGCAAGTCGTGCACAGGTCAAGATTTCGACTAACTATCGAAGAAATCATTCTGAGGGATGAATAAAGTTGAGGAAGTCAATCTCAGGAGGGAGAGCAGTGAGAAATATTCAAGGGGGGGGATCCTTAAGGTTTCACAAAATCCTCGAATGAGATCCATTCCGGAGGGATGCAAATTGTTCCAGACCGTCATATCTAGGATAACTACACGGAGGTTATACGTAAAGTGTTTTGGCACCTCGTAGTTCGGGAGGTTTGGAGGTGTTGTAAGGGCAGAGTCACAAACTCACGGAGTAGCGAAGTAATCACAATCGCTGGATGTGTAGAGGACATGTGGCAGCAGATTCGAAGGTCCAAAAGTTGGAAGTTTGGAGGTTTGTGCGCAAGGTGAAGGGGATTTTCGTGAAGTCGTGAAACCCAAAGCGTCGTCGAGCCATCAAAATCAAAGGAGACACGCGGTGTGAGGTACGAAACTTGGAAGGAGAATGCTTCGGGAGGAAATGGAGCAGGATATCGAGATATCCCCGAAGCCCGAAATTGCGAAGGGGTTGGTCCACAGTCATAGCCCGTGGTCACTCGGGAGAAAAAGGACCTGTGTATAGTGGTTTTGGGTACCCGCAAGGACCCAAAGAGTCGATCTGACTTAGTTTATTGAACAATCCAAGACTGGGAGGTCGAGAATCCCTTAGGGGAGAAGGGGGATTGCACCAGAGTGGTATCAGAGCTATTATAGGATTGATTTCTGTAGAAAGAGGAGACAGAGGATCAAACTAGTATAATCAAGTGGTATCAAACACATCAGTACAATGCCACCTAGGATATGTGATGAGCCACCCGTAGCAAAAAGAGCTATGGAAAGAGAGATGAGAGAAATCAAAGAAAGGTTGGATGCCATGTAAATAGCACAAAGGAGAGCACCTGATGTTGGAGACGTCAGCGATGTAGAGAATGAAGAAGTGGAAGTTGACGAGGTTGTAGCTGAGGATGTTGCAGAACAATGCTTGTTGAAAGCATTTTTCAAGTTGGGAGATAGAGAGAAGATCGACGTCCCAATGTATGAAGTTAATTTAGACACTAAAGAATTGTTGGATTGGATCAGAGAAATGGACAAGTATTTCAACTATGAAAATGTCGAGGAGGAGAAAAAGGTGAGACATGTTGTCACTAGGTTGAAAGGGCATGCAGCACTATGGTGGGATGAATTGTAGGCTGATAGAAGAAGAAAGGGAAAACAAAAGATTAAGAGTTGGGATAGAATGGTAGCCAAGATAAAGGCTAAATTCATACCCAAGGACTACCATATAAATTTGTTCATGAGGATGCAGAACCTGAGACAGAAGGGAATGACTGTGAAGGAGTACACATAGGAGTTCTACAATTTGAACATTTGGGTTGGACAAAGAGAGAGATACGAGGAAAAATTTTCTAGATACATCAATGATCTAAGATATGATATACAGGACGAAATTAGCATGGCAATAGTTAGAACATTAGAGGAAGCGTATCAGATTGCACTGAAAGCGGAATAGAAGTTGACCAGGAAGCAGAGTCAACAAAACAGGGGTAGAAGCTTAAATAGAGGCAAGGGAGTTTCATATGATAAGACACAAAATCCCAAAGGGTGAGATGGAGAAACCACATAGTCACTCTGAGAGAGGAGGAATTTGCTGAGGAAGGCAGAGTGGTGGTAGAAACTATTTTCCTAGAGGAAGGGGAAGAGGCAGAGGAGGAGAAGTGAGATGGTATTCCTGTGGAAAATTAGGACAGATGTCTTGGGAATGTCCCGAGAGGAAGAAAGAAGGAGGTGAACCTCACATTTCGGAAGTGCAGAAGTGAGATGTTGAGTCAGAAGGTGCAGAGGATGGGAAGTTCTTGATGATGAAGAAGGTTGTTTTGAAGCAAGAGCTAGAGATTGAAAAGCCAGTGCAAAGGAACAGTTTGCTCAGGACAACTTGCAAAATGAAGGATAGAGTTTGCAAGGTAATAGTTGACAGTGGGAGCACTAACAACTTAGTATCCACGAAGATGTTGGAGAAGTTAGAGCTGGAGATGACTCTACATCCAACGTCGTACAAAGTCTCATGGTTGCAGAAAGGTCACCAGGTAACAGTAACTAAACAATGCCTTGTTGAACTTAAAATAGGTGGACATAGAGATTAAATCCTATGTGATGTGATTCCCATGGATGTATGTCATGTTTTGTTGGGAAAACCATGGTAGTACGATATAAATTTCATTCATGATGGGAGAATAAATACATATACTTTGGAGAAGAATGGTAGGGCACACATGTTTCTGCCAATTGAAGAGAAGAAAGTGAAGGATGAAGCTAGCACAAGCATACTTCTCATGAGGGAAGGAACTCCTGAATGAAGTAAAGAAGGAACTGGAGATGCAGTTTGTTGTAGTGAGGAAGCTAAGGGTTATCCTTACAAGTACTTAAATGGAATATTTTCTTGAGAAAATTCAGGAACTGTTAGAGAATTTTGCTGACATTTTAGTGGATGAGTTTCCAAGCTCATTACCACCTATAAAAAGTATCAATGATCACATTGATTTGATACCAGGAGAAAGTCTATCGAATAAATCCGCATACAAGTTGACACCTCAAGAGAATGAGGAGCTGAAAATACAGGTTCAGGATCTGTTAGATAAAGGGTTGGTTAGAGAAATCTTGAGTCCATGTGTAGTACCAACTGTATTGAGTCCGAATAAGGATGGAGGATGGGGAATGTGTACAGATTCAAGAGCCATAAACAATATCACCATCAGATATAGATTTCCATTACCAAGTATGGATGACTTTATGGATTGTTTAAGTGGAGTGAACTATTTTTCAAAGATATATTTGAAAATCGGATATCACCAGATAAGGATGAGAGAAGATGATGAGTGGAAAAAATAGTCAAGACAAATGAGGAATTGTATGAATGGCTTGTTATGTCATTTGGCTTGACAAATGCCCCGATTACTTTTATGAGGCTGATGAATGAAGTGTTAAAATATTTCATTGGCAAGTTCATGATTGTATATTTGGATGATATACTAGTCTTTAGCAAGACTAAAGAGGAGCACTTGAGACATTTGACATTGGTGATGAGGAGGTTGCAGCAAGAGAAGTTGTTGATTAATTTGAAAATGTCCTCTTTCATGAAGACGGAACTCATATATTTGATTTTGATATTTCTTCAAATGAATTGAAGATGGATCCTAAAAAGGTTAAATCAATCAAAGAATGGTCGTCACCAAAGAGTATAATTGAGGTGAGAAGCTTCCATGGATTAGCAAGTTTTTATCGAAAGTTCATCAGACATTTTAGTGGGATTAGTGCTCAAATGATGGATACAGTGAATAAAATACACAAGTATTTCAAATGGACAAAAGAGGCTAAGAAGAGATTCAACGTATTGAAGGAGAAGATAATGGAATAATTGATTCTGGTTTTACCAGATTTCGGAAAGACATTTCAGGTGAGATGTGATGCGAGTGGAGTTGTGATTGGAGCGGTCTTGAGCCAAGATAATAGACCTGTTGCATATTTCAATGATAAGTTGAACGAAGATAAAAGGAAGTAATCCACAAATGACAAATATTTATATGCCATAATTCAAGCATTGAAGAAATGGAGGCATTATCTTGTACCAAAGGAGTTTGTTTTGTATATCAATAATCAAGCTTTGAAATTCATAACTAGATAGGAGAAATTAAACCAGAGACATGTTAAGTGGATAGAGTTTATGAAAAATTTCACTTTTGTCATTAAACATATTTTTGGTAATGCTAACAAGGTTGATGATGCATTGAGCAGGAGATTTCTAATTCTGCAATAATTTCGAGTGAAGACCTTGGGGTTTGATCACCTTAAGGAAATGTATCACACTGATCCAGATTTCAAATAATCATATGAAGCATGCGTGAATCCTGTTCTCAGAGACAGAAGCCAGTGGGTTGAATATCTGATTACAGATGGGTTTTTGTTCAAGGGATGTTAGTTGTGCATACCAAAGTGTTCGATGATCGAAAATTTTCAGAAGGAAAAGCATAGCGGAGGTCTAGTCAGACATTTTGTCCATGACAAGACGTTTTCCCAATTGAATGGTTCATATTATTAGCTAGGTATGAGAGCATAGGTGAAGAGGCTTGTAAACAGATGTAATATTTGTCAGTATGAAAAGGGGAAGAAGAAGAACATTGGGTTTTACCAACCATTGCCTATTCCAGAGAGGCCTTGGGATACAATAAGCATGGATTTCATGTTGGGATTGACGAGAAAAAAAAGAGGAAGTGATTCCATATTTGTGGTAGTTGATAGATTTTCAAATCTGGAACATTTTATCCCATGCCAGAAGACCAGTGATGCAAAATACGTTGCAAACTTGTTTTTCAAAGAGATTGTGAGACTCCATGGATTTCCCGGGAGCATAGTTTCAGACAGGGACACCAAATTTGTTGGTCATTTTTGGAGGAAGTTATGGAAGAATTTGGGGACATATCTATCTTTTAGTTCTGCATATCACCCTCAAACAGATGGATAGACCGAAGTGGTGAATCGAAGTTTAGGATATTTGTTGAGGAGTTTGGTCACTGAACACCATAGCCAGTGGAATCAGATTCTAGCATAAGAAGAATTTGCATACAGTGACTCAGTGAAGAGAAGCACTAGGAAGAGTCCATTTCAAATAGTGTATGGAATGAATCCGAGAGGAGTGTCAGAGTTGAGAGATATGGAGAAAATTGAATTTAGGAGCGTTGGAGTCGAAGACTTCGCTACAGAAATGCAAGAAATCCATAATCAGGTCAAGAAGCAGTTGAAGAAGAGAAGTAATGAGTATAAGCGCAAAGTCGATCAACACAAGAGAAAGATTGAATTTGAATTCGGAGATAAATTTCTAGCACATTTAAAGAATTCGGAGATAAATTTCTAGCACATTTAAAGAAGGAAATTTTCCCAAGGGGAACATATAATAAGTTGAAGTTGAAAAAGATAGGACCGTGCAAATCCTGAGAAGATTTGGTGAGAATGATTATGAGATAGAGATGGCAGAAGATGTGGGTATATCACCCATATTCAACATTGCAAACCTATATCCATACAGGGAAGATGGAGCCAGAAGATTTGAAGATCAAAGGAAGATCTAATGGGAGAAACAGATGCATGTAGCAGAGAAGTCGCAGATGAGCAGATCATAGATCAGCGAATTGGTAAGAAAACCAGAAGGAAAACGTATTTTGAATATTTGGTGAAGTGGAAAGGATGACCAGTAGAAGATGTCAGTTGGGTTGGAGAAGTAGGCATCTAGAAGCATGGAAGGTCGGTGCAGGAGCTCATGGACAAGATTCCATGAATTTTTCAACCAGAGGAGTATCATGCAGGAGCATCGCCAGCAAAGCACGTGTGGAGGACAACTGGGCACACTAGCACGTATTTTGAAATATTTTGAATTCCAAAGTTGGAATAATTAAATGTAATATCTAGGGAATATTTTGATTTATGAACAGCTTTAATGATAGGAAGCTGAGTCATCACATAAGTTCGATGAGGGACTGTATTTTGTTTTAATGTCGAAGATCGCAGTACAAATATGGAGCTTTCACTCTTATCTATCTGACTCAAATATTTATTGTAATAAATGTTAAGTAGTTGAAATCTTTTATTTAGATAAGATAGCTTTAGATTAGTCAGAGGGAAAGGCTCGAAGATCACCTCTTGTATAAATCTTGGTATTGTTTCCCAATAGAGGTTGTTGAAAGGTTGTTGATAGATGATAGTTGTTGAAAAAATTTTGAATCTATTGTATAGGTTACCATTGTAGAAGAGGACTGAGATATACTGAGAAGAAGTGTATGAGTGTATGTAATTTTCAGTTGATTGAATATAACAGAGGAGCATTGTCCCAAATGTGTGGTGTTGATGCATCTATCTGAATGAGTGAATGGTAGACTTTTTGTTTTATTTTCAACTCTCTTTTATTAATTGTTATCATATCTATGCATGCATTTACATGGAGAGATGTATGAATCTGTGAGATTTTAAATAAGTTTCAATTGTTACTCTTATTTGAGTGAGTGCAAGGTGGGCATAGTGTCTGCAATGTGTGTGTGACTCAGGTTGTCTCGACTCGAAGCTCGAAAGAGGTAGCATGAAACTTATGTATGAAAGGAGTTCACATGCATCCGCAAGGAGTGTGTGACAGAGTCTCAGACTCGTAAGCTCGGGAGGAGTAGTGTGACTTTAGTTGCAAAGAGTGTGAAATCATCCACAAAGAGAAGTTGAGTGTGGAAGAGAACTTGTTGCAATGCGTGCACAGGTCGAGATTTCGACTAAGTCTCAAAGAAAGCGTTCTAAGGGACGAATAAAGTCGAGGAAGTCAAGCTTATGAGGGAGAGCGGTGAGAAATATTCAAGGGGTAGAATCCTTAAGGTTTCAGAAAATCCTTGAACGAGATCTGTTCCAGAGGGAGGTGGATTGTTCCAGACTGTCAGATCTGGGAGAACTATGCAGAGGTTAGCCATAAAGTGTTTCAGCACCTCATAGTTTGGAAGGTTTGGAGGTGTTGTAAGGTCAAAGTAGAAAACTCGCAGAGTTGCGAAGTAATCACAACCACCAGCAGTGTAGAGGACACGTGGCAGCGGATTGGGAGATCTGGAAATCGAAAGTCCGAAGTCCGAAGGTTTGTGATCAAGGTGAATGGGAGTTTCACGAAGTTGCAAAACCCGAAGTGTCGTTGGGCCGCCAAAATCAAAGGAGACATGCGGAATGAGGTCCATAACTCGGAAGGAGAATGCTTCGGGAGGAAACGGAGTAGGATATCAGGATATCCCCAAAGCCCAAATTTACGAAGGGGTTGGTCCACGGTTATAGCTCGTGGTCACTCGGGAGAAAAAGGACCTATGTATAGTGGCTTTGGGGACCCACAAGGACCCGAAGAGTCGATCTGACTCAATTTGTTGAATGATCCAATACCGGGAGGTCGATAAGCCCTCAGGGGAGAAGGGGGATTGTGCCAGGAAGTTTATTTGAAGAAAATAGGAAGCTTTCCCAAAAACCCAACCTACACATACATGAACTCGAATGAACAACCTTTCTAAAGTACCATGTTCACTCTGTTCACAAGAAAGCATGTTAATGACATCAGATCAAGTGGTTTGGGTAGTTTTGACAACCTTTAGAACATGTACTCGAAGGAGTGATGGGGTCGATTGAATTTTTCAACCAAAAGTACTTTGGAATTGCCCCTTCGATTCAGGAGCTTGACCTGGAGGAATGTTTCTAACAAAAGCAATTTGAGGAACCCAAGGAGAGGAGAGAATGCTCTAGATTGGGAAAGGGGAGGTAGAATGAATGAGAGGAAAACTAGAGGGAGTAGTAACATAGTGGTAACAAAAATGAGTAGAAAGTACCCAAGCTAGAATAGAGCAAAAGAAAACTAGGAAGTTTATGCAAAGAAAATAGGAATCTTTCCTAGAACACGAATGGTTAACATTGAAATCGAGAATATTTTTGGGGTAAGAAAAAGGTATAAATATTCTCCTTGTTACTTTGTTTTATGATATATTCTTTGTTAACTTTTCTATTAGTTTGAAGTAATTAGGGAAGAAAATGGTTAAAAATCTCTTAGGAAATAATATTAAATGATATTAGATATTTTCTGAACTTTGGTTTCAATTGTTTTGATTTTATGCAGAAATGGACAATTGTTGTTAACTGAAGATAATTAAGAAGATCATGAATATGCACAGACCATTGAAGATCGAAGAAATTGGGCACAAAATGGTTCAAAGGAAGATTGAATTTTTATCTTGCAATCTTCATAAATAGTAAAAGCAATCCTGAGGATCTCTCGATCCTCAGGATAGCTTAATTTACCTATCTCATTGTAATATATAAAGACGAATGAACGATGGAGAGAGGGACGAGAATTCAGATCTCTTAATTGTTGACATTCTATACAGCAATCCCATTGTAAATGACTTATCAATTATGGAATTAATGGAAGCTTCAAGCGTTTTGATCATTTCCGCGTACTGAGTTTTCTTAACAGTATCTTCTGAAGACCATGGGCCCAGTTGACAGGAGCTACTATCTTATCTGTAATCTTATCGATTTTGTTATAAATATGTGATTTGATATTTCCTTCAACAATTAGAATAAATTCGTTAATGTGTTTTTATGAATTGGTTGTGTTATTCTACTTGCAGAAAATAGATTATCGATTGTTGTTCCAATACCGATTACTGTCAATTTATCGCTTATGGATTATTTTCACATTTGTTGTTCCTTTTATTAAATTCACATTTGTTGTTCCTTTCATTGAGTTCGCATTTGTTTTTCCTTCTTAAATATTCAGTAGATCGTTGTTCCTTTCCAATAGATTAATTAATCATTGAGAGATTGATTCATTAGTGTTTTGTAGATTAAATTGTTGTTTCTTGAATAGATGAATGAATTCAGTAATTAATTGATGTTTTGTTTCATGATGTGTTATTGCCCAGAATATATTTTCTATTGATTGAGTTATTAGTTTCAGATCTTGTAGTTAATGTGTTAAGAACAAAAGCTACCTTACATTCCATCCCCCTTATGAAAGCATTGTCCTCAACGCTTGATGTAGAACCATATACCAGGGTCCCATGGATAATTGTGGACCATAATGTTGAAGAAGACTAAAGAACTAAGGTCCCATGTAGAAAGAAAATCCACCATGCTGAAGTAGTCCAACCACCATTGTAAGCCCGGGTCCCATGTCCAAGTGCTCATGTGAACTCCCCGTGGAAGATTTTGGAACCCAATAACCAACTCCAAATGATGCTCCAAAGAGTGACACCTATCATGCGGATCCAAATAAGAAGATCCATCCACATAGTGGAAAAGGGTCGTAGCAGAATCTAGAAGGAATAATATCACTGTAGAATATGCAGACTGAACGCTGATAACTAGCTCCTGATGTGGGACATTGATGTTCTCTATAGAAGGTGGAGTAGAGTCATCAAATAAAATATGGAAGTGGTTGTCATCCCATAAATGACAACTATCCATATACCAATCATCACAATCGTCCTCAAAATCATACCAAGCATATATTTCTTGATTATATTCATCCCTCATGATGTTTTCCATAAGAAATTTCTCATGCATGCTATCTAATGAACTACGAAGACTATTATTGAGGCCATCTGCAAGGTCAAGGTCATGAAATTTGTCATGCAATGTGTCACATAATGTGTCATACAATTGAAATTTGAATGCTTCAAGAATTTCTTTGAGGTTTTGAGAAGAAATAGCCATCTGAGCACCCTATGAACCCTTTGGTCCCGCAGCCGTCACGAAAAAACCCAAAAAAATAGAACAATAAGTTACAACAGAAAATCACGGTTTTTTCTAAAGAAACCTAAAAAACTATTGAATTTAAAATGTTCATAACTTCACTTCCCGGACTCCGTTTTGGCTGATTTTTTTTTTGAAATTGAGTGAAATTGTGAGAGGAACTCAGATCTGTAATTTGTTTGAGAAAATTCGGCCTCCAACTGCTACATAAATAAAAACAAATCGTGCCGCCGTCCGCGGAAAAAACACTGAAAAATTGCAAATTTTAAAACTTCAATATCTTGACCTTCCGGACTCTGTTTCGGACGATTTTTTTTTTCAAATTGGGTGTTTTTCTGAGAGGAACTCAAATATACAACCTGTTTCTGCAAATTTTTTACATAAATATACCTAAAAGTTCTATAATTTCGCGGCCCTCTTTTTTCTTCTCCGAAAAAAAAAATCAGCAAAAATAAAAAATATTTGCCCACAATCTCTGCCAAGGAAAGTGCTCTGATACCACTTGTTAAGTACCAAATACCTAGATACAAAATCACCACAACAGATATAGAAGAACAATATAGAAAAACACAACTTTATTATATGAAACCCTTGAGGTAGAGCAACACCATACAATGGATCTTATTATGGAAGGGATCCTCTCCTGTTCACTTGCCTCTTCGAGGGGGTATCCTCATATTGAGCTACCACTCCAAATACAATACTTCTCTTCATGTCTCAGTACATTGCTTGAACCCCTTTATATAGTGCTACCATCAACTAAGAACATTCTAAAGGAGGAATCTTCTAGAAGTAGAACCTTCTAAGAAGTCCTCTTACATTTATTATATCTAATTACTCATTTATTATATCTAACTACCATAGTGGGCCTTATTTAATAATATAGTGGACCTAGTCCACCTTACATTGAATGACCTCCATTATTATCACTATGGGCCCTCTAGGCCCCCCCACTACCTCTCTAGCTACCTTACATAATGTGTGAAGAACCTGATTATTGCAGTAATTTAGATAGACTCAGATTTGTTGTAACTGATCTATCTACATGATTTAAACCTCTACAACTATATGCATAGACTTTGCTAACAATATTGAGAGAAAATACAAATCCTCGGTTGATAAAATTAATGTCAGACTAAGGTTGTTTTTAGGACATCTTTAGAGCCCAACATTTTGGTGTCGTTGTTGGGGAGAATGTCAAAGATAGTATAAGTAGTGTCTCTGAAAGGATGAGGTATTGAAAATGGAAGGTTTTGAGTCGGTGAGAGCCATCGATTAACCTAGAGGTTAGGCCAACAAAATCAAGGTCGTAGGTTCCATCTTAATAAATCTTGTTAGGTTTTTCGGAATAATGGCATTCATAAGGATCTAAAAAGAATGGATGGAAGAAGATTTTGATGAGAAAATATTTAAGGTGAAGGTCTGAGAGGAAAAGAGTCATAGATACCGGAAACTCGATCGATAAGATCTGAGACATTGATTTAGCCATGGGACCAACTAATAGAGAACCATGTCATATTCATAGGGTCAGTTAACTGTCGAGAGGATTTGAGATCTGAGAGATCCTTGATCATTAGATGTGGGGTTCGATGACCATCGCATCCATTGGAAGATTCCAGTTTGGAAATAATTTCTTATAAGAAATATGAGGTGGGGAAAAGGTGGTATTTCACGATGGTGAGAAACCGAGTGGATGATAATTGTTGATCTGTTGAGGAGTCCATATGATAATATCTCAATTGTATATCTTTCTATAGACCTCATTGGTCAAGTAATGGAAGGGGATTAGGTGAGACATTTATCTGTCTTGCGTTTGGAGGTTTTGGATGAAACTGGACCGTTAATTTCCTTGCTTCTGGACCATTAGATCTATTGGGAGTGATCCCATCGAAAGAAATGGATGAGAAGAAGAGGTCCAGGGTTACAAAAACTATCTATTGACTTGTAAACTCGCCACTAATTACATAGCCTACAAATAGTTGCAAGGAATACTAAAATTTGCATTATTTAGATATAGCTAATAGGTGTTGATTTTGTAGCTTTAGGAGGTATTCCTACAAGAGGCCAAGGTGTCATGAATGTGGGAATATTTTTTGTCACCAAATTATCCTTTTGGTTTGGTGAAAACCCCCTTGGATTTGAGTGGGGGCTTCATGGGTTTGGTGATGGTCTTTATGGGCTTGTGTTGGGGACACCCACAAAGAAATCATAATTTGATGTTGAATTGTGGAGGGGATTCTATGGTGACCCCCGAGGATTTTATATTAAGGAAAGAGATCATTGTGAAATCTCATTTGTGTCATCATAGAAGAATGGATTTAGCATAAGTGAGTCTACACGTGTTCTAGGAGGCTTGGTGATTTCAACAAAAGGAAATTCTGCTAGGGTGGAAAATATGGCCTAAGGTTGAGGACTCTATATTTTATGTTCTTGGTAGGGAAAGGAACACCTCAAGTGTGTGAGAGAGAGGTAACCTCAAAACGAATATATTGTATGAAGTGGAGCATGCCATATGAAGTGTTTGTGTATTTTTTTTCACGTATGTGGGTTGCAGTGGGAATAGTCGTGTACATACACAGGTTGTTGAAGGAATAGTCGTGTGCATCCATACATGCTTTTCTAGACAGGTTCATGTTTGCACAATTTGACATCGGGTGACCTCAGGAGGTCATACAGGTGGTCTACAACATATTTGTGGGTAGAGGATATTTCCATAATATTGTTGAGGTTTGGTTTTCTTATTTGTATATTGGAGGACAAGGTTGTCCTCAAATTTGGTGATTTTGAGAGGATTGTTTTGGTCCTCATATTTGGATAATTGGATAAAGTTAGAGAATAGAAATGTTGTATCTCTTTTGTATTGATGATTCATCTCTGATATTTTTATTTCCACTGCATATGTTTTTAGTCAACAATTTCAGTGTAAAGTTGTTCAGTGATAGTTAGATCACTAGGAAACAATTTTCAAATCTAAAATTAGTCACATAGAGTTGCATTTGAAAATTGACATGGTATCAGAGTTTGGGATTTGAAGAGAAGGGAATCATCTTGAGACACTTTTCTTAGTCACAAAACTAGAAGAGTGTTGTAATTTTTATTTTTCTTATTCCAGGCAGGTCACCATGGAAATGTGGCTAGTGGATAGCAAAGCTTCTCATCATATGATAGGGTCACAAAAATCACTCACCAATCTAACATAGCAAAACTCATGATTGCAGGTGCAACTGAGACAATTCCAAGTATGCATTAAAGGGAGTTAGAAAAAATTTGTTTTAGTTGAAGTCTAGAAAGCATATCAAGATGAGTGAAGTATTGTATGTACCTAGACTAAAGAAGAATCTAATATCTATATCTACCATGGAGGAAAGAGGGTAGGAAGTGGAATTCATTGATGGGAAGGTTCTTGTCTGGACAAAGAGTTTGAGTCTTCATTCAATAGAAGTCATTGGAACTCATGATGGCAGTGTTTACAAGATAACAGATCATCCTGCTTGGGCCCTGGTGCATGGTAATGATAACCCATGGGAGATTTGGCATAGGATATTGGGACACTTGCATCACCAATCTCTACTAGTATTAAGAAAGATGGTCATAGGTCTCCCAGAGTTCGAAACTGAGCATCAAGGAGTATGCAGAGGTTGTGCACTTGGCAAGCATGTCAAGGATTCTTTTCAAAATAGTGATAGTAGTTCCAAGAGGATATTGGACCTGGTACATTCATATGTGAATGGACCGATGTCAGTTCCATCTATGGGTGGTCACTGGTATTATGTGATTTTGATTGATGATTATTCCAAGAGGAAATGGATATATGTCATGAAGACCAAGGATGAATTCTTCAGTCAATTCAAGGAGTTCAAGGCTTTGGTGGAAAATCATATAGGGAAGAGGATCAAGGTACTGAGGTCAGACAATGGGGAAGAGTATACCTCCAACGAATTCATGAAATTTTGTAAGAAAGAAATAATTAAGAGGGAGACTACAGTACCTTACAACCCTCGGTAGAATGGGATTGTCGAGAGGAAGAATCGGACCATACTTGAGGCCCCCCAGGAAGTGTTGCATGACTAGGATATACCCTTAGAGTTATGGGCAAAAGCATGCAAAACGGTAGTTTATGTTCATAACAAGAGTCCTCATGGGATCTTGGAGGACAAGACTCTTGAGGAGGCATTCATAGGAGTGAGACCATAGATAGGTATTTTGAGGATCTTTGGTTTTCCAATATATATTTGTGTTCCTGAGGAGAAGAGGAAAAATTTAGAACCTTTCGGGAGGAAGGGTACATTTTTGGGATACAATGAGACTTAGAAGGTCTATCGGATCTACACTCTAGGACAGTGGTATGTTGAGGTCATTTGGGATGTCATATTTGAGAGGATTTAGATTTTAGGAGGTCTCAAGAGATCCCAGTAAGCGGTGAGGAGAAAGAGGCTCCAAAGTTTGAGGAGAGTACAATCCCATTCATTACAGGGTAGTGTCCCTCATATCATGATAAGGAGTCATAGGAGGAGGATCTAGTAGATTCTCCTAGTAGCCAAGACACGAGACATAAATGGATTCGAGAGACCCTAAAGGTTGTCAATAAACATACAGCTCCAGAAACACTCATAGAGAGAGAAGACCACGGGAGAAATTTAGCTCTTATGAGTAACATTATTGATTCTTACCCTTCCAGTTTTAAAGAAGCAACATGCTAGTAGGTTTGGAAGGATTCCATGATGGAGGAGTACCAATCCATCATGAAGAATGATGTATGGGATATAGTTTCGAGACCAAAAGGGAGTAGGTAGTAACTTCCAAATGGATCTACAAGACCAAGCATACTCCAGATGGAAGTATCAAGAAGTATAAGACATGGTTCATAGCAAGAGGGTTCTCCCAAAAAGAGGGAGTAGACTGGGAGGAGACTTTTGCTCCAGTGTTCAAGTATACTTCTATTAGGATGGTTATTTATCTTGCTTCAATAATAGGGTGGAAGATTCATCAAATGGATGTGAAGACATATTTCCTCAATGATGTAATTGAGGAGGAGGTGTGCATAGATCAACCTCATGTATTTGAGGTACATGGGAAGGAATCTCATGGTTTCATATTAAATAAATTCATGTATGGACTCAAGTAGGAACCTTGGGCATGGTACTCAAGGATTAACGAGTATTTGCAGATCTTGAGCTTCACTAAGAGTGAAACAGACCCCAACCGATATCTCTTACAGGTTGGTAAGAGTCTGCTTATATTGGTATTATATGCCAATGATATATTCCTCATAGGGTATGAGCAAATCATTTCCAAATGAAATAAGGATTTGGCTTTAGAATTCAAGATGAAATAAATTGGGTTGATGCATTACTTCATGGGATTAGAGGTTTGGCAGCATCCAAGCAAGATCTTCCTCGGACAAGGGAAGTATGCAGTTGAGATACTGAAGATATTCGGAATGATGGGTTGTAAGTCCATGTCTACACCTATGACCACCAATCTGAGAATTCTAGGAGCTTTAGATTCATACTTGGTGTATCCCATGATGTACAGGAAGTTGACTGGCTTGTTGATGTACCTTGTTAACACCATGACAGATATTGTTTTTTTTGTTAACACCTTGAGTTAGCTCATGGTTGAGCCGAGGCAGGTGCAATGGGTGGTAGAAAAACATGTGCTCAAGTACCTATGCGGTACATTTGTATTTCATTTGAGATATGTCAAGACTGATGGAGTGAGGTTGCATGGATACTTAGACTCAGAATGGGTAGGTAGTGCAGTTTCCAAGAAGAGTAATTATGGTGCTTGCTTCAGTTTGGGATCAGTAGTAGTTTACTAGTTTAGTAAAAATCATATGTTTGTGGAACTTAGTTTAGCAGAGGAAAAGTATATGGAAGTCGGTTTGGCAAGTTGTGAAATTGTTTGTCTTCATAATCTTCTCGCAGGGTTACTTGGACAAGATTTGGAGCCTATTGTGATTCACTGTGACAATCATAGTTGTATCAAACTCTCAGAGAACCCAGTGTTTCATGATAAGCTGAAACACATTGAGATTAGATACCAATTCCTCAGAGGCAAGGTGTAGAAGGGAGTTGTGAAGCTATAACACATTTCCATAGACAAGAAGATTGCATATATTCTCACCAAACCTCTAGTGAAGGAGAAGTTTTTCTACTTCAGAGACAAGATAAGAGTGGTAGAGAATACCTCCCTATCTAAGAGGGAGTATTGATTTTGTAGCTTCGGGAGGTATTCCCACAAGAGGACAAGGTGTTAGGCATGTAGGAATCTTCATTGTCACCATATTATCCTTTCAGTTTGGTGAAAACCCCCTTGGATTTGAGTGGGGGCTTCATGGGTTTGTTGATGGGCTTTGTGGGCTTGTGTTGGGGATTCACACCCACAAATAAATCCTAATTTGGTGTTGACTTATGGAGGGGCTTCTATGGTGACCCCCAAGGATTGTATATAAAGGAGAGAGGTCATTATGACATCTCGTTTGTATCATCATATAAGAATGGAGTTATAATAAGTGAGTCTGCACTTATGCTAGGAGGCTTGGTGATTTCAGCAAAGGGAAATTCTGGTAGGGTGGAAAATATGGCCTAAGGTTGAGGACTCTCTATTTTTTTTTCTTCGTAGGGAAAGGCACACCTCACCTGTGGGAGAGAGAAACAACCTCAAAAGGAATATATTGTACAAAGTGGATAAAGTCATACAAAATGTTTGTACAGTTTTTCGCATGTACACAGGTTGCAGTGGGAACAACCACGTACGTACGCAGGTTGCTAAAGGAACAATCATGTACATCCATACAATCTCTTCTAGGCATGGATAGGTCCATACAAGATGATGTCAGGTAACCTCAGTAAGTCATACAGGTGGTCTGCAGCATATTTGTGGGCAGAGGAGATTTCCATAATATTTTTGAGGTTTGGTTTTCTTGTTTGTATATTGGAAGATAAGGTTGTCCTCAGATTTGGTGATTTTGAGAGGACTATTTTGGTCCTCATATTTGGAGAATTGGATAAAGTCACAGAACATAAATATTGTGTCTCTTGCGTATTGATGATTCATTTATGATCTTGTTATTTCCACTACATATGTTTTCAGTCAATAATTTCATTGTAAAGTTTTTCAATGATAGTTATATCACTAGGAAGCAATTTTCAAATCTAAAATTAATCACATAAAGTTGCATGTGAAAATTGACAATAGGTGGGACCCCCTAGGAGAAAAAAGAAATGGTGGTTTATTTGCTATTATTCCTAAATTTAAAAAATATGCATGATTTCCAACTTGTTACAAAAATTCAAAGTGATGATGATATACTTTCGCCCATGGCAACATCAATGTGATCGTCTTCTCATCTTGATTATTAGGTTTGTCTATCTAATTGCACATGAAATGGTAAAGGCTCTTCTCATGAAAGTCGTTAAAGAACCTCTTATACACTTTTCTCATGAAACTTTATAGCATATTGGTTATGTACTTGGAGCACATACACTTTATTATCACAAGACATAAATTTTCTTTTTGGTTATGTTTTAAATACATACCACAAGTTTACCATAGCAACAAACAATGTTATTCATTACAAGCAAAAAGGTGTTGTTGAGCACACTTATAAAACACAAAATATAAATGTTTGGCATGCAAAGGTTGGTCAAAGGGAATTAGAATTCCATATTACAAATGTTACATATTATATAGTGGTTTCGAGATTTATACTCATAACAGGAACTGCTCATAAGTTGCGTTGAAAAGGTGGTATCATGGGTAAAAAATGGTAGAGTATTAAATTACAAGGTGCATATGGTATCTTTGAGTTATTACGTTTAAGTTTGTGGTTATTAATGATGCTATGGTAATAAGTAACATATTTCATTTGAATTGTTATTAAACCCTAGCTTAATCCTTGAGTCATAATTTGGATTACAGTTATGATGGCATTAATGTTGGCCGACATGGCATGTGGTCTCATGATTTTTTGGAATTATTTCTTGTTCAACGATTGGTTGCCACATTGGTTGATTGGAAAGTGGAGAACAATGTGGATAGGGTTGGAAGCATGAATTATGTGAAAGTAGTCTTGCATTCAATGTGTCAGGATGTGGGATTTGATACCTGTGTCCCACATCTGAGTTTACCACCTTCACACTTTGGTTTGGAATTACATTGTTCATTTCAGTTGTTGGAGTATTTGAAGTGTTTGAGAAGCTACGTGTATTTTAGCTCATGTTTCATCAAATGTTTATTTGTTTTGTAGCTATAATTAAAATGGATCTATTTTGGTTGGTTATCTGAGTGTGTTTTTCTTTCTTTCCCTTCATATCAAATTGGGTTTTGGACATTTCTGCAAAGGATTAGTTCTTTACTTCATGCATGTACTCTGTATATAAATTTGGTTGAAATGTTTCTAGTTCAATTCCTTACTTCAAAATCTAATTAACAAGTGAGCCCATTGTCCCAAGTTCGCATTTTTTTAGTCTTGTGTAAATGGAAATGTTTTTTTATTTTGTACAGTCTTATCTCTTCTCTTAACAAAGATAAATTCAGTCCTTTATTCACATTTACATCCTCCCAAATCCTCTTTATTGTAAAATCCAGCAGCTTTTAATTGTGAACATTTGTTGTCTCAAGCTAAGGCTGAGGAAGGGTTCAAATGTTGATTCTCTTCACATACTAAAACGGTGGTGTTATAAGGGAAGTTTACAGCAATTTCTTTTTACTTGATGGGTTTCGAACCCACATCTTACAATAGTAGTTTTGGGTCTTATTCCTATTGTATGACTCTACATGTGAATATTTTAGTGGCATATGTTTCAACCAGAAGACATAAACCTTACACACAAGATAGTGATAGAGTTTCGAACCCGAGCCTTGTGAAAAAATTATATAAGTTTTAAGCTGACCTTCGACTTGTTGGATTCAATGCATATGGCTGTTAATCGATTTCGTATACACATTAAAATAATTGGGTCATTTTGAAAGTCTTGGGTCATATTAAATCAATTGGGTCATTTTGAAAGTCTTGATGAGACCGAATACAAAATATCAACACATAGATTTTGAAACCCTCACACTAGGTTTTGAGTTAGAGTCATACAAAAACTCCTTGAGTCTGATTTTGACCAAAAGGAAATTTTAGTGAAAGTTACTGGGTATTCAACCTATGTGTTCATATTTGTACACAGAATCATTTGGGTCATGAAGGTTACATATGGAATTTTGTTGAATAGATTATAATTCAGGAAAAAATTTATGATACATGGTTTGATGAAATGTTTTTACTCCACAGTCATCATAATGATATACAATTTTGGAATCTTGCCTATGTTTAAAGATTGATGATGGGTACCAAGAAATTCATGTTGGATTTGTCATTTCATGCAATTGAGATTTGATAAAGTTCATGCTTTAGATATTATGAATTTATTTATCAATTTTTTATGCATAGCATTTGTTTTTAAAAACATATATAAGTTGGCATACAAGCATTTGATTGACTACAACCAAAGGTCATGTATCATTTAAATCTCCATCTTTCCTCCCCTATTACATAAAATAGAAAATGTTTTCTATTAAAGAGAAAGGTTGTTGCTAGATTGGCATGAACAATTTTCAAGTGTATGAGGAATATATATAGGTTGTTTCATGTATGGTTTGAAGCTAGATTGAAAAGGATACATTGTTAAGTGTTTTTCTCTGCATAAGTTGGAAATTAAACCATTAGATTTGTTTAATTTTCAACTTATGCAGAGATTTCGACCCCTAATGAAGTTTTGCGCAGATCGGCAATTCATCTACATTACAGCGTGAGAAGATGAGCATAAAGAGGAGCTTCAGTCATACTACAAGCTCACGGAAGACGACCTTGAGGAGATCACTAAGGAATGGTCAGCATACCTCCTTATTCTCACATACCCTGCAGAGATGTCTAACCCTAACAGCCCAGAGACCATGCACAAAGAACATGATACACCTGGACCCAGAAGAATGAAGAATACCGAAGAGGTCCAAGAATTAAGCAGTGCCTTAAGCAAGATTGCTTCAGTATCACCTGACCGAGGGGGTGATGACGAAGTAGAAGAGATAAATGGAAAAGGAGTTGAACTGAAACAAGGCGAAGTAACATCACCTAGATATGAGACTGATCCCCTGAAGAAGAGGAAGGTTTCTCCCCCGAATCCTTCTTCCCAGAAGAAATCCAGAGCCACCGTGACCAAGATGAAGACTGTACTCACTACCAATGATTTTGACTTCATCATAGCAACCCTAAATGATGCCTCGCGGGAAATCATGGGAAAACAAGAAGCCAAGCAGGAGGAAATGTACGACATAATTGAGGTCAAACTCTAAGGGGTATAACAGGCCCCTTAGTCCATTCGCACAGTGTCCATTGTGCCCCTGCCATCAGGAGAACCAAATTTGGGAGATGAGCCAACCCAACTCCGTCAACTAGCATATGCAACCAAAGCTCACCTTCATCGAACACAAGAAGAAACAAAACAAGCCACCCAGGCCTTGAAGAAAGTGAAAGGAATACTCGTAGAACAACGTCGAGTTGCAGAGCAGGAGAAGGTTTCTCTCCAGGAAAAATTGGAAGAGGAGAAAACATAGATGCAACAAGAAAAAGCACAGTTGCTCGCAGAGCAACTCGAAGTGAAAGAACAAGTCAATAGAGCACTTTGCTCTATGATAGGCTTAGAGACACAGGCAGAAGACCGAGTCATGCATCAATTAGAGCAGCTCGCAGAAGCTATCCATCAACGAATAGCAGACTTATAGCTCTGCACAGTGCCCGACACTCCGCAGGATGTGAGGGATCAAAGAGATGCAACTGCTCGAGGGACAGTTGAGAGAATAAAGGCCCTCGCCATGGAATGTAATAAATTGAGTGATTTTAGTGCCCAGACGTATGAGCGACTCACTAAAAATACAGAACTGAAGACACTAGAGTCACAGCTCCATGAGGTGAAGTATCAAGCAAAAATAATACAGGTGCAGTTGAAGCCCCTATTAGTTGTTGAAAGAATGAAGCAATCCCAAGAACAGAGCAGTGCTCAACAACGGGTCCATTCCATCTAGAGCAGAGTCATGGAAGTGACTCAAAGGCTCCAACCTATATAGGACGAGGCTTGCCAACTATTCACAGAGATCGAAGGCTAAGGAGTAGAACTAGAGAAAGTCGTCACTGCAGCAGAACCGCGCCTAGAGGGGCCTGTCAACAAAGTTGTTATCCAGGAGTTCATTGAACAATAGGTCGTGGCATAGAAACAAGTCGAAGCATCTAGAGCCAAGCTCAAGGATTTTGAGGCAGAATTATCCATATCAAAGTGACTCAGGACGAGTCACAAGTGAGTGTTGGGGGCATGTTGGCCCTTGACCAAGTTTCGAGGATCCTTGGTCAGGTTTGACCTATTTTTGGGACTTCGGCAGGCTGTCGAATGCGAAGCACAAGACGAAGCGGAGATTGTGGGATCTCATCCCATTTTTAGGGATTTTTGGGTTTTTGTCTTATGTAATGGGTATGGGAATGTCGTCCCATGGGTTTACTCATGCTTAGGCCTATTTTGTAATGTATAAATAAGTAGCTAGGCGATGTAAGAAGAGATCGGTGTGCTAAGCACTAGATTTTGATCTATGTAATCAAAAGTGCTAAGTGATGAGTAGAGATTTCTTTTGTGCATACTGTATGAGGCTTACAGAGCTTAGTGCAAGCAAGTGTAAGAGATTAAGAAGAGGCTTAGTGTTGTATTCTAGCTCGGGGAAGGAAGATCTAGCGAGGTGCACAGATCTCCCATCCTCTGCGGAGTAGGGTTTTTGTGGCTCTGTGCATATAACTGATTGAATAAGAAAATAAAGAAGATGAAGAGTTGGTGGGCGTAGCCCCAGGGTGGGGGTGAACCATGTACAGTTGTGTTTCTCTTCTTTGTGCGATGTATTGATGTTTTTATATATTAATTTGCTTAGTGCTTTGATATAGATGAATGATAGGTAGATATGTTGTTGCTTTGTGCTTAATAATGAGATTAAATGTTGGATCTGACCTGTGTGAATGTGCTTAGTGCTTGAATCTGCTAGATATGATCTGTTTCGTCATGCTAAGTGTTGTTGGATGCTCGATCTAGTTGAATACTATGATGCTATGTAATTAGGGTTTAACTACGTTGTAAATTAAGACTGGATATTGATGAACTATAACTGCTAAGTGCCATGTTAAGGTGTTATAGTCACAGATATTTGTCCCAGCTAAGGTTGCAGACACTGGAGTCCTACAACCACCCCTGCCTCTACCTCAGGTGATATTTCATCTACTTCACAGTTGTTGCTGAAAGGGTCGGTAATTAGGGTCTTGTTGGTGCGTTGTTGTAGCGTTGAACCCTGGGTCTGCCCCTGTGCCAACACACGCAGAAGATGAAACCTGTGTAGGATGAAGCCTGCAAGGTGTTCAAAGAGATTGATGGACAGGGCTAGCAATTGGACCAAGTGATTACATCAGTCAAACAACGCCTGGAAGGTTCTGTCACAAAGAAGATGATCCAAGAGCTCGCTGAGCAGGAGGCTCAAGCGAAGCAGCAAGACGAGGCATCTCAAGTTAATCTCGAGGCCTTTGAAGTAGCGTTATCTCAACCTAAGTGACTCGGGATGAATCACAGGTGAGTGTTGGGGGCATGTTGGCCCTCAACCAAGTTTTGAGGAAACCTTGGTCAGATTTGACCCACTTTTGGACTTCGACACATTGGTTGAGGAACGAGCACCTAGGCGAAGCTAAGATCACAGATCTCACTGATTTTGCGGGCTATGTGGACCTAGTAAGGGGTCCTCTAGGGTTTTTGTAATGGTTTTATGGGATGTCAGCCCATGGGGTCTCCCATGTTTAGGCCTTATTGTAAGGGATTGTAAAAGTATAAATAAGTAATAATGTATGGTAGAAGTAGAGAAGTTCCTAGAGCTAGTGCAAGTAGTTGAATTGCTTTGTGAAACAGAATGTATGTGCGTTAAGGCTTTGTGCTTGATAGAGAATTGGCTCTATGCCTTGACCTATTTTTTTAAGGAGGATCTGGTGCTCAGTGCATAGATCTCCTGTCTGGTGTGAAGCTCGACTCTGTGTCTTAGTGCACATGCGTACTAAATGTAAGATATTGATGAATAATAAAGAAGGTGAAGTGGTTGGGGGATGTAGCCCCATAGTGGGGTGAACCACGTATATCTTGTGTCTTTGGTGTGCTTTGTGTTGTTTTATTTACATTATTTATTTTCTTAGTGCCTTGATTATTATGTATGATAGATATATTTTTTGTTGCTTAAGTGCTTTAATGGTATTAAGGGTGAATGAATGTTAGATCTAACTCAGTGCTAAGTGCTAAGTGTTTTAAGTGCATAATATTTGTTATTACTACGCTAGATCTATCTTTGGGTATGTTATGTGATATTAATAAGGTTAATAAATGAATGCATGTCATATTATAGCTTTAATAGAATACTTTGTCAAGTGATATTATCATAGATATGTGTCCCAACCTGGTTACAGACATCTGCATATTGTAACCTCTTCTACTTCTACCTCGGGTGAGGCCTCGCCTGCTTCGTAGGTGTTGCCGAAAGGGCTAGTAGTTGAGGTTTTGTAGGTGTGTTGTTAAGCGGTGAACCCTAGGTCTGCCCCTATGCCAACACTAACCATTGTTCTATGTTGTTTAGATAGTCCAACTAAGCAATCAACATTCCTCTTTTTTATCACCCAAGTGACAAAAGGAACCCAAGAGTTAGTGTTGTTAGAAGTGGGTGCAGGATTGGGAAATTATACCCTAAGAGTAAAATTATACCTCAATGAAATCCTGAAACCCTAAGAGTAAAATCTCCCCAGTGGAGTCGCCAATTTTGTTGTTGGGAAATTATACCCTATGGACTAACAAGCTAGGGCTTAAACTTGCATGCAGATCATGACCCTTAAGAAATTACTTTTAACCTTCTACCCCAAACCTAAAACCCTTTTTCACATGCAAACATGGAAAGAACCTACTAACCTTTTTATCGACGTTTGGTGTAGATCCTCCGTTGCGCTTTATCCCCTTGCTTCTGCTACTCCTTCCAAAGACGATCCTGCAATCAAGACAAAACACTACGCATTCATGCTATTGTTCTACTAGAGGGTTAGAGATTAAGCATAAATCGAATAAAACATATAAAACTCGTGCATTGGGACGGGAAAAGTCTTCTTTATTAATCTCAATATGAAGCAACTTACAATGATAATAGAGATCGGCCACCATTCCTTGATCCTGATCCTGGGCTCCTCCTCTTCTTTGTCCTCCAACTGCTTTGCTTGAATTCTCCTAAAGCTTGAGGAAAGGCTAAAGGGTTGGGACAAAATGGATTCGGC
>ML782018.1:0-13272 GCA_009831015.1 Picea engelmannii | reverse complement strand
TTCTTCACTCCCTATTGACAGACTCCAATGTTTGGTTTGAGTGGCCTTGGAGGATTTACTCTCCAACCTATTCCAAGGCTCTAGTCCTGAGCTAGTGTATGCACCCTACAAACAAAAAGTCTACTTGATTTTAATTAGCGTTGTTTTTAATGGGATTTTTAAGTCACAAGGTATGAGAGTGAAACTGATGGTGTGTAAAAGACTTAAAGCAAAATCAACAAGAAATGCTTGGAAACCAAAAACTTTTACAAAAAATGCAAAACCAGCAACTTTTTCAACAAGAAAGACTTATTTTCTTTTCAAATTTACTAAGATTTCATGTAATAAATATACAGGACTTTCGCTCAAATCTGCGATCTACTTATACTCTAAATGCACTGAAAAAAAACTTATGCAAAAAGACTTCTTCCCAGCTACTGATGCAACAACACAATCTTCAAACCAAGAAGAAAATGAAAAAAGAGAATTTTTTTTTTTTATTTAACTGCAACATGAAGCAATCAAGGGAAAATGCCGACAAGCACAAAACCAAGAAAACAAAATAAAGTTCTGGCTTAAAGCACAAACTGCAATGAACTAGAGCAAAGAAGCACAAAAGCAATCAAGAAAGCACCGATTCCAACACTTGTCTAAAAACCATAAAACAAAAAATTTTCTTTTGTCTTTTCTATCAAAACATCAACTAATAAAAACACAGGCTAAGGATAAGAGGCCCTAACCTGCTGACTGTGCAGCCCCAGACTCAAACCCCTGAGAGGAACACTTCTCACCACAGGAGGGGATGACTGCCCCACCCAAGCTGAAAAGCAACCAATCAAGCCCGCGACTGTCACTGAAACGCGTGCGAACGCGTGCTGAGCTATAACAGCGCGCGGGTACCCGCGGGCTAAGCTTAAGCAGGCCGCGGGTCTGTGTAAAAGCTAAGACAAAACAACCACAGGCAGCCCAGACCTGAAAAAGGCCTCTGGTACTGACAACCAGGGTCTCTTAAAGGCTTGGATGCTTCTATTTTCACAGAAAAGGGAAAATGAATGAAAAGGATAACAAACACAATAAAGCAAACTAAAAACAAGACAGTAAACCAGCAAGACCCAGACAGGATCCAGAAAGCCCCCTGAGAAGGTAAACTTCTGACAGGGAAGAGGAGACTGCCTCTCTAACTTTCTGAACACTACACGCTATTGAAACCTCTGCAGCAAGCGTTCAAACACGGGCTACAGAAGGTTAGGGCGCGGGTTACACGTGGGCAGGCCTTCTGCAGGACGCGTGTACCTCTGTGTGTCTCGATAATGAGTGTCAAGCAACAGTCAAAGAAAAACTGGTATTGATAACCAGGTTCCCTGCTAGCTTTTGACCTAACAGAAAACAAAAACAACAAAGAAGCAGAAAATTTATTCTTTGCACTACCCAAAAACCTCAATGAAATCCGGAAACCCTAAGAGTAAAATCTCCCCAGTGGAGTCGTCAATTCTGTTGTTGGGAAATTATACCCTACGGACTAACAAGCTAGGGCTTAAACTTGCATGCAATTCATGACCCTTAAGAAATTACTTTTAACCTTCTACCCCAAACCTAAAACCCTTTTTCACATGCAAACATGGAAAGAACCTACTAACCTTTTTATCGACGTTTGGTGTAGATCCTCTGTTGCGCTTTATCCCCTTTCTTCTGCTGCTCCTTCCAAAGATGATCCTGCAATCAAGACAAAACACTACGCATGCATGCTATTGTTCTACTAGAGGGTTAGAGATTAAGCATAAATTGAATAAAACATATAAAACTCGTGCATTGGGACGGGAAAAGTCTTCTTTATTAATCTCAATATGAATCAACTTACAATGATAATAGATATCGGCCACCGTTCCTTGATCCTGATCCTGGGCTCCTCCTCTTCGTTGTCCTCCAATTGCTTTACTTGAATTCTCCTAAAGCTTGAGGAAAGGCTAAAGGGTTGGGACAAAATGGATTCGGCAATTGGGCAGAGTTTCTTTGCTATCTTTTTCCTCCCTTCAAATAGTACCCCTACCCCTTCTTTTATAGGCCAGAAGGAGCTAGGGTTTTGGACGAACTCTCGGCCATGCATGGCTGGGAGTTCCAGTTAACTGACCCAAAGCTTTTCGTCTCGTCGGCAACTTTCTTGATTTTGTGCTTTTGTTAGGTAAACGTGGGTTGTAGTGGGCCATCCAGCGTTCCAACGCGTGCAGCAGAAGGACTGCCAGCGTTCCAACGCGCCCAGTGATAGGTTAGGGCACGGGTTACTTAATTTAAGAGGTTTTTCAAGGTTTTATTCGGCATGGCTTTGGCAATGAAGGGAAATGAGTTGGCCTGATGCTAGGTAAGCATGGATGGTGCAATTTAGGGTTATAACAATGCGCTCTAAAGTGAGAAACGTGTCCCCTTGTTTGAGCCATATATTACACCCCCCCCCCTTGCCTAGGGGTAACTAGAGGATATCATGTTTCATGGCCCACAATGAAGATAGTGATCTCGACCATGATGATGACCAGCATGTCCATAGATAAAATCCCATTGTCCCCCCTTAGATTTTCTCTTTTTCATATCAGCCAAGATCATCACATCCATTCAACTCGGTATATAGGAGATGATAAGCTAGTGTCACCATGAGGTATGCTAGTCATTTTTTCATACTAATTTTTGTGCTTAATTTACTAGGAATATGAATGAGGATCATTGGTTGAAGTTGGATAATGGATCCCTATCTCAATAATTTATGTTTGTTTCCTTGTTTCACCTTCGTGGCTACAATTTATGCCCTAGTCTTGTGTTGTCACCACCCAGGGAAAAGGGGTACTATTGGGGGGACTTTGCAAGAGTGATGTTTCATTTCCCCACCATACTTAACACCTTCCATCCTGGAGCCTGTCACGGTGCACCAAACTTTAGAAATGGGTCCTGGAGATTTATTTCAAGAGCCTAAACCAAGCAAATGAAAGCAACTTGCCTGCTCACTTAGCTCGGGTTCATCAAAAAAAGATCCATTTTATTACTTCTCACTCCATTCCCTGAAATCTTGAGCCAAGAAACATCACTTTTGGTGATATGCACCCTAAAGCATCAACAAATGAAAGAAGAAAGACTGTTAACGTATACTTACAGACACACAGGATGACATCATCTCAAACCAGTGAACAGAGGAGGACAGCCTCCCATAAAAAATATGACTTTTAAGTTTATTTTTTGATGGCTCTTTACTTTGCAGATGAATCTTAGACATATCTACACTTATATTTTTGGACAACAGACAATATTGATCTATTTTTGGTATATTTAAGTTATTTTTGGAGTCACAAGTGTATTTATGGAATGTTTATTTTATTGGGGTTGATGGATGCACATTTATTTTATGGTATGGCATGCATATTTTTTGGCACCCAAAGTTTTGGTTCATTTCACACACGCGCACAAAATAATTTGTGCCCGCTCGTTCCAAAGTTTTTTGCACGCCTAAGGTAATGCACGGAAAATGACAAAGACTGCATGTTGGACCGAGTTTTGACAGTGCGCAACAGGCATAAAATATTATTGAATACACGTGGGTACTAGTTTTGATGTGCACCAAAAATCAAGAAGACACACACCGGAATCAAGAAAAGAATCATTGGGAAATCTTTTTGAATGATGACTGCGAGTAGCATAAGGGATCATGGAGCTGAGAAAAGATGACTTGGCAGGGCAGTTAATTTTTCCCCTATTCATAAAGGCTATGTGGACTGTAAGTAGGTTTCAGAAGTGTGTGAGGCAGTTTTTTCAGTCGACCAAGTGGAGTAGATCAGAAAGAGACAGAGCTCCCGAGCAGAGAAATCTATAAAAGGAAGCAGTGATATCATAAATGATGCTAGCTATATGTTTTAGAGGATATTCATTGAGTTATTAGTATCGATATCGCTCAAAGCCTATTGTAATATGTATTGATTTTGAATATACTTATGAGTCTATCATATGTCTGAAGTCTTGAGAGAATGTGCATGGCACAATGTGTTGTATTTCTAAGGATTTATATAAATGAAGTTATGAAGTTTAGTGGTTGTCATATATATTTTGTGTAATGTATTCATATGTTGTAATGGAATGACATTAGTAATAAATATGTGACAATTTTGATCTCTTATGCATCTTTCAGGTATGATTTGGGTATGTGTGTGTATTGTTTTACTTCTTAATCCTAATAATTTTTCAGATACGAGTCACATAAATTCCAACCCCGATGGATCTTTATTTGTTTATCCTTCATCCTTGTCATAAGACCTTATGGTCTCTGTGATCCTCTCTGCATATCAGGTGATACCTTCCTCATCCTTGGCCGAGGATTGATATGTTGATGCTCTGGGGGTTTTGTTGGTTAACTCTCGACAAACCCTAAGTCTAAACTCCCCAACATTAGGAAGGATGCACGCAAGCATGGAACAAAAATCCAACAAATGGTTTCATTTCCAGGACCTGAAATTATTATCAGGAATGATGAATGCAATAGATGATGTGGCATCCATCTCAGGAAGAAATTCAATACCAGTTGACTACAAAAGAGCATGAGTTTTCCCTGTGAGAAAATCAACGGGTGAAAGTGAATGTGAAGAAATGGAAAGATGATTATCTTTACATGGATATGCATGAGATTTTCTTTGTTGAATTTCCTTGTTTATTGTTTGAATGGATAAAAAGGAAAATTGCTACCAATTCTACTGTGTGGCCATTGGAACCAGTGGTTTGATATCAATCCAACCTTGAAATATTGAAAGTGTTGGATAATAAGTGGACTCGGGATATTGAATTCTAGTTTGCTCAAGTAAAAGAAGGCTACATTTTTTAGTTCTTCATGGAATACAGCGAGGCTGAAAGAAAGTTCGTGAAAGTTCCAAGAAAGAAGATGTTGGAAGAGATTCCACTTTCGATAAAAATGTTGTTTGTGGAGAAAGGGTTGATGCGCATGGAGCCTGATCGAATGGATGAGTAAACTACCCTAGTGTGGGGGGGGCTTTTGCAAAGACAAGGGAAAGTCAGAGAGGAAATGGATCCATTGAGGAGGATATAGAAAGTTTTGATATGACGTGAGGAATGGAATGGACCCATAGGAGCAGAGGAGAAAAAGAGCCAAGAGGTACGCAAGAAGAGTTGAGATAAGAAGAAAAGTGGAGTAGAGAGGTGGAAAAGAGTTAGCAAGGGGCGTGTGACGAGGAGTCGGGCTCAAGATGAAGACAAAAAGAAACTGCACCAGGTAGAAGTCTGGAGGAGTATGTTTTCCTAGAGTGGATCATAGATGAGGATAGGCTCACGAAGAGGCATGGAATAGAGGATAGGGTGTCCAATGTGGATACTAGTAGTGATACTAGTAAGGTCCTATGTGGCAAAGCTTTCACCCCTTGGTTGTTACAAAGTGCCAGAACCTTAGATGAAGTTGAAGCATGGAGAAGTGGTGTACAAATAAGAGGAATAGATAGCCCGTAGAGAAGTAGTGCGTTGTTAAGAGAGGAAGATAGCACATAAAGTGGTACTGTGTAGATAGGACCGAAAGAAAGAGAGCAGATTTATGGTGTGGAGATAGGATAGGAAGGTAGAGTGTAGTGTTTTGGTGCACAAGAAGAAGAGGAATATGGAGGATCCCCCAATGGTGGGGGAGATGAAATGGAAACTAGGAAAATCTCTGGGTCACCTCATGAGAAATTTCAGAAGAAGATGGACTTACCCCCCCTTTGTTCCACCCCCCTTGTGCATTTTTAATCAAGAATAAAGAACAGCAGATAGTGAAGTAATTGGAGTTGAAGAGAGAGAAGAAGAATATATAAGTGAAGAGACGAGTGAATAAGAAAGTGAAGTTAGCACTACTTTACCTCGAGAAGTATTGGTGTTGAGAAATCAAACCCCTAGCAGTCAAAGAGGACGAGCTAGCTTGAGTTTGAGGATGGAAAATTAGGACAGTACTATGAGGCTACTCGTGTTCCATGGAATGGGTAAGGATTATGTGGAGCAATATTGGTTTACATGTGAAAAAATATGGTCTATGAAGAGAATCACAGTTGAAGCATTCGAAATCATACAGTTGGAGACCACATTCAGGGAAATATTCTTGATGTGGTTTATGAAGTATAAGTCTCCTATGCCAGCGAGACAGATGAGGTCCCTGGTAGAGATTAAGAAGGATTTTCTTCGGGAGTACCAAAAACCTAAGTCAGAATCCCAATGTATCACAGAGATAAAAGAGATCAAATAGAAGGAAGGCAATACTGTATGGGATTATCAACAGCGGTTTAAAATTTATTGGATAGGATAACATTCCAAATCCAGGACATGCAACATAGAGAATGGTTTATTGCGTGGTTACTTCCCCATATCCAAGTTTCACTCACCCAACAGAAGGTGATGACTCAAGAAAAGTATGTAGAAATTCCAATGCACCTGGAAGCTACCCTTGGAGGGGCAGAGATGTCGATAGGTTTGGCACAAGTGCAGTCGCAACTAGCCAACCTGACGATGAAATTACAAGATATAGCTAAGACATAGGTCGTGCGCGAGCACATATGTTGTACCACCTGTTTCTTGGAAGGGAATCGAAGAGATGAATGCCCTGTCCTAGAAAATTATGTGGAAATGGACACACCCAATACATTTCCATCTGGGTAGAAAAAATGGTGTGAAATATGTAGACAGTGGGGCCATGTGCAACCTTGCTACCAAAATTTGTAGAAGTACCAAACGATGACCCATACTCCATTCTATGAGTTTTATAAATTCATCATGCATGATGTTAATAACTTCCACTCACTCCAATTGATGCAATATAATACTCACGATGAATTCTAGGTATAGGAAGAGTAGAAGGGTGGTGAGCGTGGTGATGTGGAAAGAGGTGGATACCAAGGAGGTCCCGAAGGTGGATATGGGTGTGGTCGTGGTCAAGGATATGGTAGAGGAGGGGGTAGACCTCCAACATATCTTAATTGCAGAGAGCTTGTTCATGTATCAATTGTTTGTACCAAACCACGCATACTTTGTGCATACTGCTATAGTCCTGAGCATGTCACCAAAGACTGTGCCAACTTGTTGAAAACGTAGGAAGATAAAAAAGGCCAATTGCAACATGGTGCATGCGAAGCTGCACAAGAATAAGAAGAAGAATGAGGAGGCTAATGTACGGGTAGTAACCCTAGGAGGAGCACAAACAATAGCATACTTTGAGCATGGTGAAGGCTCAAGTACAAATTTGGAAGGAAAGATAAGGAAGGCACCTCAACCCCCTTTAAGGTTTGATTCTACTCATTGAAAGCAGTTTTTTCATGATGCCCAGAGAGCACTAGAAGAATAAATATAGTGTGAGGAGTTGTAGCACATGACTCATAGGTCACTTCAGGAGGCTCGGATATGGGAAGAAGTGCAGAGGGTGACAAAAAGGTCATTGGAGGAAGATTGGATCCATGAATAGGTACAACATGCGACATAGAGGCTGCTGGAAGAAGCTCACACATGTGAGGAATTACAGTGCATGACACAAAGATCATTGGAGGAAGCTCACATGTGTGAATAAATACAGTGCACTACACAATAGTCAATATAAGAAGCTCACAAATAGACTGAGTTGCAATGCGCTAAGAAGAAATCACATGAAGAATATCCCTAGGAGGAATTGCAATGTGTAGCACGTGCAGAAATCTTACATGACTTGGGGAACAAGGAAGAATATGAAGACCAAGTAAGTTCTCTTGCATTTATATTTGAAACTATTTAATGATCCAAAATTTGTAAGTAAGTTGACTCATATGTTATGTAATTTCATGAACGAACAAGGAATGGAGGCAACCATATCAGCTCTGCTTCCAGAAAGAGATTTATGTCAGGTAAGAAAGCAAAAGTGCACTGGCTGAGAATTTAATATGACATCAGTACTTGGTGCCTATGAAATGGATGGAGTCATGTTGGATATGGGTTCTGATGTGAATATTTTTTCAAAAAAATATTGGGAGGTGATTGGTAAACCAAAGTTGTTCTAGTATCCTATCCAACTATGGTTGGCCAATCAATACAAAATCTACCCAGTGAGCCGACTGGAGCAGGTGGAAGTGAACATAGAAGGAGTAAAATCAAAGGATGACTTTGAGGTCATATAAATTATCGATGAATATTATCCATATCCTTCATTACCTGGAATTGATTGGGTCTTTGATAATAATACAGTGTTGAACTTGAAGAAGAGGCAGATGTCATTTGAAATAGACACCATGTGCATGGTCTCACCACTAGATCCATATGAAGGTAACAGGTATAATGAGCCAGTGGATGAGGTTGCACGGAGCTCAGTCATTGAAAATATATATAAGATCATAGGATGTAGGGAGAACTACATCAACCCCACCGCATATGGAGAGTTAATTTAGAGAAGTGTCAAATCTTATAACATAGATTATGAGGATGCCATAGATAGGTGGAAAAACACACTATATGAAGTATCAACAAGGAGGTCCATGCATATCTCTGTAGAGAAGCGCAGGGAAGAAATTGGATCATATCAATACGATGGATTAGAGTCACTAGACAAATTTATTGCATGGATACAACACATTCATGAGCATCATAGGGCTTGCACACTTGATATAGTGCTCCTAGGAATTCATGCGGGGTGGTGGGATGCACATTCGGAGCCTTATCGTGAATGGGAAGTCCTTGAAGCATCCATGTGAGAAATATTTCAACCAAATGTTGACATTTGTCGATACACATGTGCTTGTAAAAGGAACTGGATAGCTAAGAAATGGCACAGTGTGTAGGTTCAGTGTGTGAATGCCCATTGCAGGCTACCCAAGAAACACCATTTATCCTTGGTTCCCCAATTCTACACTGGGAAAGGCAAGTGAACCTCAAAATCCCACAACGATATGTTCCTTGCATGACTCTTCCCCAACCCCAATTAGCACAGACAACTTCTGCATCATTATCGACGAAATGGTTAGTCAAAGGATCCTCCCAGAACTAGATGATCCTACTCTCCTACCTCCTACATGGATGCTCACTGATTTCTCCTACATGCTTGCGATCCACCTGGGATCTCTTTTTCCCTCTAAGCCACCATTCAAATTTTGTTGGGGTGCATACGACCATGTGCAGCACTCCTGACAAGTAAATTTGTGCATGTGTCATGTCGTGTACATTTTCACTAATGTCGAAGATATGGAAGTAGGAACAAATTTGTAATTTTAACGGTCAAAGTGATAGGTATTTCTCACACATCCACTTCATCTAATTATGGGAATGAAGGCTCATTCACACCACTGGAAAGAGGACGATTTCCTCGATTTAGAGTAAAAGTTGAAGTTAATTACAGGAATCAAGACAAATCTCGGCATTAATGAGATAATGACAAAACAACCTCCAGCACGTTGACTCCAATAATCGGACTGGGGCCAGATGCCAACCAAATCAATGAAAATATGGGACAATAAATTCGCATGCATGACTAGCCAAGGGTCATTATGGATTCATTCTATTAAGAATCACCCCAAACTTCCACTTTCTCACCTCTTTTCTTTGTGTTGCATACACTCCTTCAACATTTTTGCAAGCCAAACCTTCACCAATCCCCACATCCCATTCGTCCTGGAATAGTTCAGCACCATTACCACCAATTCTGGTATGGCATCATCAATCAAACCTAAATCCCAACCAAAATCTAAGGCCATGAAAGAATAGTCGCTTCTTGATCTTGTACTACCCTGCAGGGTCCCATTTGAAGGCCTTCCATTCAAAAACGTACCCCTGCTCATGTGTGTTGATTATAACATCTGCAACACCCACCATTTCCCTGAAATTCAGGTCAACAAATACATAGAGGTCTTTTGGTGCAACGATGGCATTAACAAATGATAATACAAGAGTGGGCACAAACCTTAAAGAGATTTGGGATCCTATCCCTCCTTAAATTTCCACACTTCGGTTAGGCCTAGGCCATGCAATTGTGTGTTCAATTCCTCCTCACCATAGTACAAGGGGGATACTTATGGTTGGACCAGTTGTATCTCATCGACCAGGCTAGTATTCACAGGGTCTCTGGTCTACCCACTTCCAGTGGAAATAAAAAAACTAGTCTTAAGGAAAATGATGCATTTTTCGAGGAGGTGTATTCTAAATACGGCACACACAGAGGAAAACATAGTGTTCTCATCCCTGCAACCAATGATTCAATGGTTAGGTTTTCAACCTAGTTGTTTGCATGCAAGCTTATTCGTAAGTGTTGAAAGGAAGAATGTCCTATCGAGGTCATTCTCATGGCCGAGAATTACATTGAGCGGTATCAAATGGCTTGGGCCCCTTACTTGTTCAAAGAATTCTTCATTGACTTCCTGAACACTCAATATGAGGAGAAGGAATTCCATTACAGTTGGGTCCTTTTATTATTCGGCATGGCACTTTGGAAGCCACCCAACAATTTTGAAATCAACATGGCTATTGCCCCCTCATTTCTCACTCCCTGGTTCTTACCGCTATAGAATTCCAAGGATGTCAAGGAGCAGGCTGCAATATCTAAAGAATTCAAGTGATGGTACACCCAACTCATCAATCCTTATGCTAAGTGAATCTACATCTCATCCCACATCTTCAACAGGTATGAACATAATCTTCAATTTACATGTAATTTCCATAATGTGGTCATATTCCCCCATGCAGTTACAGTAAAAATGAAATATGTGCTTCCTTTATGTATTACAGAGATGGATATTATAGTGGGATTTTAACAGTGGTGGGCCAAATACCATCCTCCTTTCTCAGAGATACAATCTGAATTTGAAATCAAGACAAAGAATTCACAAGACCAACCCAAGGTTGTGACTGAGGGAGATAACATAGAAATAGAGCCCAAGAATATAGACTCTCCCAAATCCACTGCACACTCTCAAAATGCTTGTGGTACTGATGAGGAAACTTCCATAGCTAGAGAGAGAAAGCAGGTGTCCAAGAATCATACCCCAACTTAGATAAACATTAACTTTGGGTCCCATTGTGATCCCTCACCTCCACCACGGCCAACACCTATTGTAGAAGAATCCACATTTCCCGAATCCTAGTCTAAACCTCTCTCTGGGTCCAGTAAACATCGACATAAAGTGTCTCATAAGAAAACTGAGGAGGGTTCCCCCACTTAAAGTCAGCGGGTTGCAAAAATAATGAAGGATATTTGTGCACAGCTTCCAAGACAACAAGCTTCCCAAAATGGGACAACAATTTTCCTTACCTCCCTTACTGGAATCTCCATATTCAACGAATCTAGATGTCAAGGTTCTGAGAGACAATCCTCTCTAAGTGCTCAATATTTATCCACTCGCGGTCATCCCTTCAGTCCCAGCCAGAACCAAATTGGATTTGTCACAACTCCCTACATTGGAAATACAAAGTTTTATCACTACCATGTTCCATGAGCTCGGATAATGCCAGCAATCCATCCACCAAGAGCAATCATAGTTATGCCTCCACTATGAGAAATAAATTTACATTCATGTCACCACGCAATCCCAATTACAACAAGAATCTCACATGCATCAGGAAGTGGAAGAAGCCAGGAAACTTTTACAATACTTACACATTGTTGAAGTGGTTGTGCATGTAGAAACAAAGCACCAATATGTGTTTTCTCTTAGTGACCACACTGAAATGGTCATTTCTCTTCACGAAGCATATTCCCATGTTTTCCAACATCAACAGGTGTAGTTGGAACTTCCATCTATGCAGAAAATGAAAGCGGTCATCGAGCATGTTCGGGTTATGCAATCCCAGAATATCGAAATTTGGGCATGACTACAAGAAGTAACACTAGAGGAGACTTCTCTCTAGCATAAAATCACTCAGGTCATAGTAGCCATTCAGGAGAGTAGAAACTATACCCAAGGAATCACCACGTTGGCCACTCAAAGCTTTAACTTGTGGGATAGGACTTGTCCAGAAGAGGCTGAGGTTGCACAATGGAAACGGGACGTCGGTTCTTTGCCTCCAAAGGAGCACATTACTACAATGAACACCATTTTCACAAGAACAAAGGAATCAAGAAAACAATCATTAGGAAATCCTCTTGAAATATTACTTCCAATAACACAAGGGATCATGGAACTGACAAAAGATGAGCTTGTAGAGCAATTAAGATTGCCCCAATTATTGAAGGCTATGTGGGTTGCAGGAAGGTGTCAAAAGCATGCGAGGAAGTTTTATCAGTCGAGCAATTGGAGAAGAGGAGAAAGAGACAGTGCTCCCAAGTAAATAAATCTATAAAAGGAATCTGCGATATCATAAATGAATCTAGTTAGATGTTTTAGAGGAGATTGATTGAGTTGATTGTATTGAGCTCACTTTGACCCTGTTGTAATCATTTAATGTTGTTGAATATATATATGATCTTGAGTCTATCATATGTCTAGAGTCTTGAGGGAAAGTGCATGGCACGGTGTGTTATATTTATGAGGATTTACATAGAGAAGATATGAAGTTTTGTGGTTGTCATATATATTCTACGTAATGTATGCTTATGTTGTAATGGAATGACATTAGTAATAAATATGTTACATTTATAATCTCTTTGGTGTCTATCATGTATGAGTTGGATATAATGTGTGTGTATTGTTTTACTTCTTAGTCCTATTGATTTTCTAGATATGAGCCACATGAATGCCAGCCCCGATGGATATTTTTGTGTTTAGCCTTCATCCCTGTCACAAGACCTTATGGTCTCTGTGATCCTCTCTACATATCAAGTGAGACCTTCCTCATCCTTGGCCGAGGATTGATATGTCGATGCTTTGGGTTTTTTGTTGGTCAACTTTAGATGAACCCTGGGTCTAAAATCCCCAACGTTAGGAAGGATGTGCACAAGTGTGGAACAAAATGCCAACAATATTAATTTTATGGAGTTATGAGGGGATATTGAAATTAAACAATAAATATACATAGGGGTCCCCACCTACAAGTTATTATTTATTAAAACCCTTTATTATTATCATTTATTAAAATATGTCCTACTAAATCAAAAGTTAGTTAACTACTTAACTAAATGTGGTTGAAACTAATCAAACTACCTTTTGAAGAATAAAAGAAAGACTTGATGGAGGGACAAAGAGAGAGAATATAGAGGAAAAATTATGATAAGTGTTGTTGGGTATTTTACCCTACGGACTAATAAGCTAGGGTTCTAAGCCTATACGCAGATCATGACCCTTCAGATTTAACCTTTAACCTTCTACCCAAAATCTCAACCCCTTTTCTCAGACAAGCACAGGAAGAATGAAC
>ML782017.1:670305-682402 GCA_009831015.1 Picea engelmannii | reverse complement strand
TTTACTAATAATCCCTGTCAAGAAATAACATGTTACAATTGATTTTTGCAGATTCTCAATCAAAGCAAAGGCCTACCAAGAAAGGACAATCTTACTTCAAGAAGATCCAAGCTTCATCTTGTGAAACACTACTTCCCTTTTTCCCCATTGCTGAAACACCACTGTTCAACAATTTTTCTCCTTTTTCCCCATTGCTGAAACACCACTGTTCAACAACTTCTTTCCTTTTCCCCCATTGCCGAAACACCACTGTTCCGCAATTTTTCACCCTTTTTCCCCATTGCTGAAACACCACTATTCAACAATTTTTTGCATTTTTTTCCTCATTGCTGAAACACCACTGTTCAACAACTTTTTGCCTTTTCCCCATTGCCGAAACACCACTGTTCAACAATTTTTCGCCCTTCTCTCTATTACTGAAACACCACTGCTTAGAAAACATGTTGCCACTGTTGAAACACCACTTCCTCAGCAGTATTTTGCAACATCACCCTTCAGCAAACATTTCTCTATTCTTTCCTTGTTACTGAAACACCAACTTTTCAGCATTCCCTGTCAATAAGCTCTTTCGCTCTCGTACTTCATTTTGTCATTCCACTAAACAAATCCTTGATACAATTTCTCTAACAAATCAAAAGTCTCCGCCATGGCTATTGTAGAACTATTATGGATAGGCACTATATTTTGTTTGAAGTACGAATCAAAAGGTAAAGAGGAGGTATGTAAACTTTATATGTAAATACAATTGAACTATAGTTAATGAGAAGATCCCAACTCATTATTACCACTCATGTAAAATCACTATTTTAGCTGTACTTGAAGGGGGGGGGGGAATATCGAAATCTTATACCATCATTTGACACGAACCAACCATCGCCATTTTTTTTACCATCCTTTCATTTGTTTCACCACCATTTGCTTGTCTTCACCCGAAAAATTCACTCTGCAGAGAAGTGGTTAGTGACTCTTTGACAGTGAATTTTACTGAGTTGTTAGCTATGGGAGGCCCTATTATACGGTACGAACCCGCCACGACAACCCTGTTAGAACTCTATCCATAAGTCTATCAAATATCCAGGAAGATCATTCCATTGTTCATGGGGTTCAGATTCCAGTTACGGAGGAGGATATAACACACGTTTTGGGTCTCCCTGCCAATGAAATTCGTTGGTTCAGCTGCAAACATATCATCCTTAATGCCCAACAGGATTTCCTCTTGCCAGGGGAACAAATTGAGCCTAAAGGTCGGGGTGTGTTCGACTTAGCTCGTTGTTGCCTCCTTGGCCGAAAGTTGCAGAGTTTGTTAAGCACTACCTTACCTGTGAAGGCCGATACCAGGTAGGCTACCAGTACGATTTTGTCCTGTTGTCTCACTTACGACATGCTATATTGGTGACCATTCCTTATTATCTGCTCGGATGTCTTAGAAATATGTTGCATTACTGTAAAAAGGCTAAAAATCCTGCCCTTTCCCTCACCCATCACCATCTTGATCAACTACTTATCCAAATTGGTTTTTCCCAACAAAACCCTCTCCTAAACAACCTACCCATAGATCGCCAAGAAGCTGTTTAATATCCTGAAAATCTTCAAGAACAGTAACCACAAAACCCTCCAGATCCTCCGGAAGTACCTAACAGTCTGCCTACATACCCAATTAATCCAATTAACTTTCCTACCATACCAAGCCCACCCCACATCTTACCAGAATCATCCACTCCTACCGTTCACATCCTTAGCGATGATTCTGAACCAGACAACTCTCCTTGCCCCATCACTGAGGAAAAAAGCCCACGAAAACAAAATCAAATTCCTCTTTCCCCCCCTTTTTACAAAGAAAATGAACAAGGACCTCAACAAGAGCATCCACTACTGCCACTGTCCTAAACCCCCAACCCATCCGGCTAAAACCCCATACACCTCCAACCTCCCAAATTCCATAATTTTTACCCATTCCACCCACGGGCACTGAAACACAAGAACCAGAGGCCCAGTGTGTTGCGACATCATCCTTTTCAAATCAAGTAGCTGAAACACAAGAACCAACTACTCATTTAGTAGTTGAAACACAAGAACCAACTACTCATTCAGTAGCTGAAACACAAGAACCAGCTACTCATAAAGTAGCTGAAACACAAGAACCAACTACTCATTCAGTAGCTGAAACATAAGAACCAACTACTCATTTAGCAGCTAAAACACAAGAACCAACTACTCATTCAGTAGCTGAAACACAAGAACCAACTACTCATCAAGTAGCTGAAACACAAGAACCAACTACTCATTTAGGAGCTGGAACACAAGAACCAGCTACTCATTCAGTAGATGAAACACAAGAACCAGTTATAGATATTACACAAGAACCAGCTACAGCTGAAACACAAGAACTAGTTGCTGATATTGTTACTGAGATACAGGAATCAGATGCCCAGGGTGCTGCAACATTACTTTCTCTACATCAAGAAGCTAAAATACAAGAATCAACTGTCGATCCTGTAGCTGCTCCAAAAGAACCAACTAGTGTGGCTGTGACTGTTACACAAGAACCAGTCACCCCTCTTAATATGCCCTTGAAATATCAACAAACAGAACCAACAATGGCCTCTGTATTACAAGAAAATGAGTTCCTAAGGTCTGAACTGGAAGCCTATAAGCAAGAGCTAGTCATGGTAAAGGAAGCCTATGAGAAAGAACTTAAAGTGTACACCCTAGCTCGCATAGCGACCATGACAGAGGAAAATACAATAGAGAATCAGTGTAGAGAATATATGTGCAATGAATGTGGGGACATCTATTATCAAGCAGGCTACAAAGTAATTCAAATTCCAATGCCAGGAGCTTCCCCTGCACCTACGACTTTTGTAGTCAAAGAAGAAAACCTTGCTATTACACAAGAACCAGCAGGACCTTCCAAAATTAAAAATGAACCCTGGCCTACAACAATTGTCAAATCTGAAGCCCCTATTTTTGTTAATAAAGATATACAAACATTGCTTCTTGATGAATCTGCCCCTCCTAGCCAGATCAATACCCACACCTTTGTGGAACAAGCCACTCAGACCTTACCTCAGCCTATCACTTGCGATGCTGAAACACAAACTCAACCATGGGATGAGAAGGCAATAATGGAAAAATGGGAAAAAGAGTCTATTATTACACAGGACAAAAGCCTGCAAGAGATCAGACTACTCTGGCTAAACTATATCTATTCAAACTAGGAAGCTTTGGAGCAAACATGCCAGGAATCCCATGCCAATAAGAAGCAGAATAAAGAGCTAAAAAGAAAATTGCTCCTGATGTTTGACTTGGCACAAAATTTGTTGGCTGCAAGGAAACCATCCTCCAATTACTCTTTGTTCCTCATGGAATGACTTACATTTTTTCAGATTAACTCAATCAAATATGGAAGACCCCATGCAGTGTTAAATCCAACAGATTTTATTAGAACCTTTGCAGAAGCCTCTATTATAAATCAACACCTCCTCTGTGAGGTATATCTTCATAATGAGGCCATCCTTGAGAACCGACAGCTTAACCTTAACCCTCTTCCTCCTTCCTTAACAATCAGATTATATGACATAATGACTTCCTAGTTGCCAAGCATAACGAGGATAACCGCCTTCTCTGGATACGGCCAAAACCACAAAATGTTGCCACCTTTGTTGCAGAGTATTATCAGTTTTTGAAGAAACCAAGGATGATTCAATACATTCGAAAACTATAGACAATAGTGCTTCAGGATTGTCAACAGTTCAATAAATCCACAGAGATCGTTGCCCTACAAGAAAATAACATGTTTTGGCAACAATTTGCTGAGAAAAGATAGGAACACAACCCCTTTAGCCCCACCAATCTTGAGACAACAATCTCTCGGGTACCTAGCTACATCAAATGTGTTCAAAAATGTGCTGAAAGATGGATAGGTTATCAGTTTCATTTTCCTATTCTGTGGATGCCAGCAAATAAATATCAAGTTCATCATAAGTTGCCCAAGAAGGACGAAACAACAGCTTGGCAAAGGCTACAATGCGTTCAAGGATTCAGAGCTCCAACAGATAGCACTTTCCACAACTACTGCTTAAGTAACTTGTACGCTCAGATTCGGTATCCATATTCTGATTCAGATTGAAGTTGCCTGAGGACATGCAACCTTTTAAGTTGGGGGGGATGTTAGGACCCTATAATGTACCTTTTTGTTCACACTTTTTTCTACCATTACATGCTTTTTCCACTCACATTTAAACTTACATTATCACCTTACCCTATCTTTCCAAAGGTATATAATGTCTCTTCTCTTTGCTATATGTTTAATTTGTTTTTCATATAATTTTACATTTCTCTCATACTTAACCATCGATCAGAAATATATAAGTGCTGAAACAATTCAAACTGTAGATTATCATTGTTGTTTGAAGGCCCGATGCTGAAATAGTCAAAAGCACACAAACCCCGTGGCTGAAACATTCCGTGGTCTGCGATGTTGAGACAACAATTCACACAAAGAAGAAGCTGTTATACTGACCACAACAGCCACACCTTGAGCTAGAATTAACCATCGCTACTGTGTGAGACCACATTGCTAAAACAGTCACAACGCAAATCCCGTTGCTGAAACAACCTGCGATTTGTGATGCTGAAACAATAGACAACAACAATGACAAGAAAATAATAAAGAAGTTGTTACACCAGCTGCAACAACTACACCTCACTCAACACCATTTCAACTATTGTAATAGCATTCTTTTACGGGAGACCAGGATATCCTATTCCAGTATAGAGATTAGATCTGACTAAGAATAGGATTCAGATGTGCACATGTAATTTGATGATCAAATTGTATCGAGGGGATTCTCCTCTTTAAATAAGAGGAAATCATCATTAGAAAAAGACTTTTCTTGGCTAAGAAAGGAATTACAGAGAAGGAAGTGTTTACTTCAGACATTGTAACATGATACAGTTGATAGATGAATAAAAGATTGTTCTGAGCATTCCTTCCTAGTTCCTTTCATTTCTGGGGAATCTTGTGAGAAGGGAGGGCCCACCTTCTTCACAAGATTCACCCATTAGTTCTGTAGTGTGCTAGTATTATTTTTGTTCATGCCTTGATTAAATTCTGTTTTGCTGAAACTCTACTTTACTGAACTCTGTTTTGCTGAAACTCTGCTTTATTGATTGTACATTGTTTTCATATAATTCATGCTTGCGTAATTGTTAATCATTCTAATTAGCAATCATGTTTGGTGAATTGATGAAAGCATGATAATCAGAGACAGGTGCTGAAGATTTCTGCTTAGGAAATAGGGTCCTGTTCTCTGCTAAGAGATAGTTAGCCTTCAGTGCATGTCAATCATTTTTTATTAGTAATGAGTTCATGAAAGTGTGATAATCGGAAACAGGTGCTCAAGATTCCTTCTTGGGGAATAGGGTCCTGTTCTCTATTACAGAATAGTTGGTCTTTCCTTTTGCAGTGTCCTGAAAGATTTATTTCCTAGGTTGTTATCTCTTAATGTAATCCAAGATTCTTCGGATAATTGTTTCTTTAAACTTTGAACTCTGCAATAGGTAGGTTGCTTTTCTGTAATTCAAAGTAGAACTTCAGTTTGTTCAAGGCAAGGTGTGATTAATATACTTTTACTACAACTCTAGATTGCTTTTGGGTTTGAGCATATACAGTGCGTGATTGCCTTTGAAATAAACAAACTTCCCTGGGTTGACAATTTAAGTAGCACTTGATTGTTTAGTTAAATAAGCAATTACAGTGACCAACATAAACCTCTTCTTTTATCTTAAATACTTAAAGAGGGTTATTGTTATCTATAGAAAATTCTTGTGTTCCCATTGTTTGAACAATGGGTATGGTGGGATCTACTTCTATTTGAGTTTCCACATATTGGATAGTGGGTTGAATATACCAGTATTCATCTATTTTAATTCTGGTAGAAAAATAAGTGGGATTATCACCTCATTGTAGCATATTCTATAGTTGGTTGCTCCATCTCCCAAGTGATTATGGTGGAACAATTATTGTTGTAACACACCCATCCTCAAAGATGAGCCTAGTTACAACCATTTTCTTCTCTAATATTAATTTGTAAATAAATCTCCTACTAAAAATGGATTAAAAAAATTCTCTATGCAAATAAAATCAAGAACAAGAATCAAGTTGAAATACTCGTGCAATTAACATCATATTAAAAATCATAAATGAAACCATTCAAGCGAATACAAAAATCAATACAATATTTACACAACACAAATTAACACATGAAACATAAAAATAAATTATCTATTTATGGGGAACCAACCGATTACATACGAAGGGAATTCCTCCCATCCATAGGCATTTCTATTCATTTTATCTCAACAAAAATCCACCCCCAAGCTAAGACTATGATTCCAGAAGGAGGCCTAGTCCTCTTTCCATTCCACTCTCCACACTCAACATCCCAAAATCCCTCCTTCCCTTTAACCAACACAATACAAGGAATGACATCCCCCTTATCTACCACATAGTCTCTTAGGCCTTCCTACTTCCCTTTAAGGATCTAGTGCACAAGATTGGCTAGGAGAACTCGCAACATATTTATCAAGGATCTTGAGAAATTTTCCTTTACAGAAAAAACACTACAGACACACAACCATATTTATAGGCACACAACCCACACTTTCAACATAAACCCAACCCTTTCATGGTTGTTCTCATACATAACAGAGATGGTTCTATTTTCCATCACCTCTCTCCCTCTTTCTATCCAAAAATTAGCATGTAAAATATGTCCCCTCCCTTTCTTGAATTTCCTTTTTCTCCCATGCTTTCTTGAATCTCACACTTCCCCAAAAGGATTTATTGACTCTCACACTTCCCCCATGCTTGCTTGTACTCATCCCATGTTGTGACTCATAATTATGTGAGTTGAGTTCCTAAACCAACCTTTTATATTTATTCAATGATTGAGTCTCTAATAGGTCAAAGGGAGGATTAGATGGTAACAATACATTAACTTATGAAAATGACATGAGTTTTCTTTGGACCCCCCTTTATCTCCTCTCTCTTATGGAATCATAGCCCCCTCGTAGTTACTATCCCTATCATATTGTATCCAATGATGGGTAATTATTAATAATTCATTATACAATTTAAATATCTAAACCCTAAGCCATATTTATCAACATAGGCACTTTTTCCTAAGACATACTATCTCACCAGCCTGAATCACATTAAAAATGGGGATGTTACATCCCCTCCCCCTTATTTTTACACTTTCCTCAATGAACAACACCATACAAGTGTACATACATATTACAATGCTAGGATCTCCAACCATTAATCAATATATAGGCTCTCTGGCCTAAAACATAGATACTTAGGAACTCCCATTCAAGACATATATACATAGGCACTCTAGCCTGCCCCCCAAAAAAATACATAATTATTTTCACATACTTAGGAACTCCCATTCAAGACATATATAAATAGGCACTCTATTCCCCCCAAAAACAACATACATAATGATTTTCATATTTTATAATTCTTGTATAAATTACATCTAGCAATCTCTCATTTCTCTCAATCTACACCACTTCCCTTTAGGGCTCCAACTACAACATCTTTGATAATTTTTCAATTCCCACAACAATTCCAACCAACAATCTCTCATTCCTATCAACCTACACAACCTAAGGATTTCTATCCCTTTCTTTGCACTACAGTCCCTCAGGATATATCACTTCCCTCCAGGACTCCAACACAAGTTCAAACAATAAGTCTCAAAGCTGTAGCTCCAAGAATTTCAGTTGTGATAATGCAATCTACAAAATTTCAAATTGTTGTAAATGTTCCCCTTGGATTACATATTCAAATCCATTTTTCTTCTTCCAATATGTAACAAGTCCACTATACTTTACTTATTCCATGCCTTCATTCTTGAGCTCTACTTCCTTCTGGTGCTCTTCTTTCCAAGAATTTGAGTCATGTCTTCATCTTCAACTATTCCTATACAACCATCATGAAAACATGTAGTATACCTAGGGAGGTACCCAATGAGAATGTGGTTATGTATTATTAGTGGAAGTCATTTAATATATGAGAATGTGGTCATTCGATGTAAGGTGGACTAGGTCCACTATATTAACAAAGGCCCACTATGGTAGTTAAATGTAATAAATGGGAGAAGGCTCTCTAGAAGGTTCCTATGAGATAGAGAGAGCTATATAAAGAAGTGTAAGAAATGTAATGATTTATAGTGAATAATATTGTGAATGTATCAAGCATTTCTTGAGGAGTGTTATTCTTCCTTAAGTATTAATATATGGTGTTACCATATCTCAAGGGTTTTGTCAACATTCTTGTGTTGAGTGTTTTGGTGAATGGTTTGGTGTTTATTATTGGTTTACTGCTGAAGTATATTTTCATATATAATCAGGTACTTAAAAATTGGTATCATATGTAAGGTAGCTATAGAGGTAGCGGGGAGGACCAGAGGGCCAATAGTGATAATAGTGGAGACCATTCAATGTAAGGTGGACTAGGTCCACTATATTATTAAATAAGGCTCACTATGGTAGTTAGATATAATAAAGTGGTGGTTTTATATATTGTTACATATATCTTGTGTGGTGATTGTATTCAAATATCTTGTATATCTACTATGGTGGTTTTGTATTCAGGACTTTGGAACATAAAAATTGGTATCAGAGCACTTTCCTTGGTCAAAGAAGAGGATAATTGTCTGGCTCTTTTTGGCAGATTTTTTCAAGAAAAACAAAGGGCGTCACACTTCAGGTTCATATCTAAAAATTTATGTGTATAATTTGTCCAAACAAATCATATATTTGAATTCCTCTCATAAAACTACCCAATTTAAAAAAAGACAATCGGTCGAAACGGAGTCCGGGAAGTGAAGTTATGAGCATTTTAAATTCAACAGTTTTTCAGGGTTTTTCCGGAAAATGTCGCGATTTTCTGTAGTAAGTTATTTCTATGCCCTATTTTTTGTTGAAGATTTATTCGAAGCATGATATTTTTTATTGGAAGAGATTATGGCCCTAGTATTGAATAATTTATACAATATCACAAGTCATTATGGAAAGGGCAGTGGAAATCTTTTGTAGACTAGGGTTTCAAAGGTGATGCTCTCATATGCTGGAAATCCTTTCACCATTATGAGTGGATGTCACTTTCTGAGGAAGCGCTTGAAAAAATACTTTTATACAAGTGGTCTCATACAAAGAGTAATCATAAATACATCACCAAGAGTTTATTTTCATGTGGAAAATATATGTTACAAGTTCATGGTTGTATTCATAAAGAAAATGTCATTGTTTCTATTAACCGTAGTTGCGGATTTTTTTATTATCAATATTCAATTGGTTAATAGATTGCAAATTCTGGAAAAGAATATTCAAAGCACATAGGTTGCAGGTGAAAATGTTAAATTTTTTAAAGATTTGAAGATCATTATGGATAAATATGTGTTGCATTCAGATTTTGAGGCTCTAGATATGGGTGATGAAGACATTGTTTTGGGATATCCTTGGATAGAATCAGTGGTTACCATTAATATTAATGTGCAAAAGAAGTTGCTAAAGTTTTGGTACAATGAAAATTAAATTAAATTGTAGGACGTGTCTCTTAGTAAGAAAGATGGGCCCATGGAAGCTAGAAAATAAGTTATTGTTGAGTCTAAATTTGAATCAGAGGTAGAGTCTACAAAAGGAGATGAAGAAAAACTATAGGAAGGACATAATCGGGAAGCTAAGGAGATCATTGAATCAAATGCACAAAGTGTTGCAGATTTGAAGAAAAAATAATAGATACCTACAATTATTATATATCGCCATCCACATCATATAGAGACACAACAGTCATCAAGGCAAGGGCATGTGCATCAACACATTTATACACCAGTGGGGCACCAGACATGAAACCGATCAAGAGGTGCATGGAGGACTACAGACACTATAGGAAGAGCTCAGGCTACATAAACAATCCCATGGCAACCCTGAAATGATGTTGAGCAAGATCAGGGTGGAAAGGAAACAGATAGACATCATGTTCGACTTCCATTGGGATGGATGGATGGTTGTACTTGGTACTAGTTGGCTACATTGATTAGCTGGTCATATTTTTGTTGGATTACTGAAAAGGGGGATGAATCAATAATAGAGAAATTTAATCCTTTTTAACCATAAAATGCAAGTGTTATATCAATGAAGAATTATCATCCAATAGTTGCAGAGTAAATAAACAATGAAAAAATGAGCAATCACGCACATACACAGTACACCAGTGTTTTACGTGGAAACCCAAAGCGAGAGAAAACCACATAATTCTTTTTCTCATATGTCTTTAAGAATCATATTCATTGGAATCACCAACTTCCTTTATTTTCCAGCTGCAATTGGAAGGGGGATCCAACCCCATAGTTTCTCAGGCTACAACCTGAAGGAAGCTCCAACTCCCCAATTCTATGGCTACAAACAGAAGGAGGATCCAACCCCCTATGTTCTCTAGCTACAACCACCTATCCTTTCCCCTTCCAACTGCCCTGACATAGAAGTAGAATGATGGAACCACTGTCACACTATCACTATGAGATACATTGTTGTAAACCTGTACCAATCAACCTGCACCAAACAACGTATACCAATAACCTGAACCATGCGTCAACCATGCATCAACCTGTACCTCAACCTGTAATCAACCTGTACCATAAACAAGTGCATAAACCATGCACCAACCTATACCAAACAACCTGTAGTCAACTTGTACCATAAACAAGTGCATTAACCATGCACCAACCTATACCTTAACCTGTACCATGAACAAGTGCATCAACCATGTACCAAACCTTTACCTCAACCTGTACCGTGAACAAGTGCACCAACCATGCACCAAACCTGTACAAATAAAATGTCACAGCAACCTATCCAAACAACCTATCACAACAACATGTCTCATCAATATTATAAACCAAATCAGATCTACTAACCAAGATCAATCACCAAGACAACTCTCAAAGATGTGAATCAACCAATCATAACACAACAAACTCATAATCATCACCAAGATCAATATATGCTTCTAATAATATACCAATACAAGTATGTTACATCATCCATAAACCATGTTTCAACAATAATACTAACAAGTGCCTCCAACCATGTACCAATTATGTACCAATCATGTATCAACTACTCATCAACTATGACTCTTCAAGATGTACCAACATCATCAACTATACACCTCATGTATGTGCCAACTCATCAACTACTGGTCTCAACCATGTACCCAACATGTACCTCAACCAAAATCCCTCATCAATTTAATCATCCAAATCTGATTTGTAACTCTGTAATAGACCTGGTGTATATGATCACATACCTGCAAACCTTCCTTAACTTTAACAACAAGAGACTAGCATTTTCATCAAACTTTTCTTTAGTCTCAGATGAATAGTTTTGGATTAGTCAACAACCCTAACTTGAAATAATCATAACTATGTACCTGTAATTAAAAAATATCTGAAAATAGTACACAATGTTCTTCAGTGTGTTTATACACTTCCTCCAGGTGTCACTACTTGGAACCTCTTAGAAAAAGAGTTATAGAAAAAATGGCATACCTTGCTGAATTCTGGCTTATTCTAGAGAGGGACCTTGTAGAGCATGCCCCCTACAGAATATTTGTTGAATGGATCTTAAAATGTTACAAAGAATACTATAGACTGTACTCTAACCAATAAATTTGGTCTTACTAAATTTGGAATTGTTATGAATAATTTATGATGTTTTTACCCGAAACACCTTAGAAAGCATCATCAAAATAATTTATCTTCGCTTGAGTTCTGACCTTCTTTTCTTCACCTTCCCTCTCAAATTCAGCTTAGATATCCTTTGGTTACCTCAGTCACATATAGACATTCAATATTCTCAAGTGTTATGTAAAATTAGATAGCCTTGCCTCTTATTTATACTCTCCAAGTAGCTTCCTTAGAAGCATCTTCTAGGTCACTTTGCCCACTTTCCTTATTTTAGGGTTAACCAACTTCTAACCACTTTTCCAATTAGTAATTTATCCATTAAATTTATTATTTAA
>ML782017.1:635353-655160 GCA_009831015.1 Picea engelmannii | reverse complement strand
TCTAGGATATTTTCCTTGACAAATTCACTTTCCTTCATCTCATTATTCCACAATTAAGCATGGGTTATCTTACTCCACAAAGCGTCTTCCCGTGAGGGCTTTCACCATAAGGGGACCACTTTGGAGTTCATCCATATTTACTTATTATCAACCATGACAAAAAAATAATGAGTCATATTTACATCAAACAATATTGGGTCCATTACCTAAACCTTTGTGCTATGGGGATTTCTTCAAGGGTTGACATCAATGACAACCAACCTAAATCAACAGAAACAACATGTTGTATATTATCCATCAGTGGGTGTTGTATCTGCATGTTCACTGTCCTTCATGTCCAAATACCTTCATCAATATTGGAGTCCAAAACCAATGACTAGGGTTGACATCAATGACAACAACCAATCTTCCAACAATTCCCCCCTTTGTAATTGATGGCAACACTCATGCTCCCACTCTCATCATGATCCCAATTTTTCTCCCCCTTTGACATCAATGTCAAAGGGTGGGGTTTCTCCCCGTGAGTTCAATGGCATAAGGTGACCTTGTTCTTTGGGGTTCCTCCCCTTGAATATGTGGCACTCAATAATACTTCATCCGTATTTTTGGTCTTTGGGAATTTTTCTTCCTTGGAATCCTTTTGTGTGGCTTTTGTCTTCTCTCTCTTCTTCATGTCTAGTGTTAGCACCAGGAGTCACTCTTGTATTGTAGCAGGAGTAAGCCCGATACCCATCAATTTATATGTCATGGGTTATTTATAAAGGGTGATCGAATGGGAGTAAACGTGGAACAATATTTTTTTAACTCAGAAAACTGGGTTGGAAATACAAAGCTAGGTAAGGTCTTGATCTAACTTAGGCCAGTAAGTTTTAATAGTGGTGATTACGTGGAGGAAAATCGACAGAGGAATGAAAGTTTTCTTTGGACATCTGGTCTTCCAATAGCCTTTAGAGGAAAAGTCTCAGATATGAGATCCTCTCAGATATGAAAACTTCAAGAAACTTAAAATGCTGCAAAAATCGATATAATCAAACCTAAATTATATAGTCATTACAACACCTGAATGGATCATCCATGCCCGGTCTTTAAGAGTCAGAAGAAAAGAGTAAGGAATAGGTTGGCTTCCATTAAACAAGAAGTCTCAAATATCAGTCTATAACTAGAGAACCAGAGGCCTCACTAAAACTTTATAATCAGGAGCTTAGCTCTACCATCGATGCTAACAAAATGGAAAAAATGCCTAGATATACTTAGAACTGGCTCTGTTGCTCAAACGCGATCATGTCATACATTCAAGGCTTTATGTTGATGAGATTATCTATCAGGTTGTGCATGCAGACATTGGTCAGGCTTCCCATGCAGTCTTCTGTCGGACGCGATCTCTGTCAGTCTAGACTGACAACTTGCCTCCATGCTTTGTCCCTCTCTGGCCTTCTATTTAAGGGAGGAGACGATGTCTCACCCACCTTCCTTATTTTCATTAAATTCTACCTCAATATCAGAGAGGCCCAAGTCAACTCTACTCCTGAACAATGTGGTGGACTTCCCTTGAATATTGTTGATTCGTTGGATTGCTACGAGGGGACCCAGTTGGCAGACATGGATGAGACTCTTGGTGAGGATGATGGATCCAACGTCGTGAAGGTGAGACGAGGGGTGCCCATGTGGTCAGGCAAGACAAATGGAGGGTGACATGGAAAGTGTGGGAAAAGGAAGGTGTGCACACTGCGCTGGGATAGGTCATAGGTGGAGTGGCATGGGGTGATGACATGGGGAAAAATGTGAGGCTGCAGCAACAAACATTATGAGACCATATGCCAGGGAGGGTGTGAGAGGTAGGACACTTGGGAAGAGATGATAGGTGCGAATGATAAGAGGATATGACCTAGCAGTGAGTGGAAGATAGGTGTAGCATAATGAGATGGGAAGTGGGAGTGGAGGATGTGATGGGCGGAGATGAGAGACGAAGTGGGAGACAAATTTCAGTGGGAGGCAGGAGTGGTAAGCAGAGGAGGTAAGTGGTATATCAAAGGGGGGGGTTAGGTGGTAAGAGGTTTTATGGGGGGATTCCAACATCATGAAGAGGTACTACGATAGTGAGGGGCCCACAATCTAAAACCACCACATCAGACTCCTCCCCATTAATGGTAGAAAGGTAGGGGGGTCTGGAATTGAACCTGTGTTGTAGATCTAAGCATGCCAATTTTGGCCACCCAGATCTACTCGCTGCTTATCCCAACACACTCCTTGGATTAAAACTTAGGATAAGTGGGTTTTTGACCCACTTCTTGCCATTTTTCACCGAAGGGGGTCACTTCTCAGGAAAACACCCCCCTTACCAATTTATGTGATAACATTATGATCCATTGGGGATGGCTTGCTCCTTGTGAGATGCCAAGAACTCTTATGTAGTTTCAGTGCCTTGTTGTTGGGATATGGAGTCACATATGAACTAAAAATAGAAACAAAATAAAAAAAATATTTACAAATACATGAGAGCCACTTGTGGCTCAAGTAAAACATTTCTTCAGGAAATGCCCATTCACAGGGCCATTAAAAAATTCTTCGCCCTTCAAGTCCTGCAACCTATAAGTATTATTTGAAAATAATTCAGATATTGTGAAAGGCTCGATCCAAAAGGATTGAAATTTGTTGTGCTTTCCTCTATCCTTGCTGGGTGCATCACATTTAAGCACTAGATCTCCCAGCTAGAAATCTTCTTTTCTTTCCTTTCTGTCAAAGGTTTGCTTGATCCTTTGCTGACGGTCATGAGCTCTGTCCATCACCTACTCTCTATATTGTTGGACCTCTACCAGTTGTTGAATCCTTTTGATCATATCATCAGGCTCTCCTTGATAATCCTGAAATATTTTTTCTACAGGTAGAGCCAGCTGAGAGAGAAAAACAACCTCTGTCCCATAAAAAAGTTGGAAAGGGGAGATACCTATGGATATTTTTGTTGTCACTTGATCATCCTGTTGGCGTTGGAAGTCACTCCTGGATTGCAGCAGAAGCAGAGCCCAACGCCCATCAGTTTATGTCATGATTTGTTTATAAAATGGGGGGTGATCGAATGGAAGTAAACTCAGAATGATATCGCTCATTTAGAAAACTAGGATGGGACAACAAGGACATGCGAGGTCTTGATCTAGCTTAAGCCGATAAATTTGCATAGTGGTGAATAAGTGAAAGAAAAGAAGGGGAAAATTCTCTGATATGAGATCCTCTCAGACCAGAGAAACTTCAAATTAAACCTCAATCATTGCGGAACTAATACAATCAAACATACATCATATAGCTACAACAACACTTGACTGGATCATCCATGCCTGGGCTCTTAAGATTCAAAAGAAAAAGGAAAGGAGGAGGTTGGCCACCATTAAACAAGAAATCTCAAAACATCAGTCTATATCTAGAGAACCAGAGGCTAAGTTAAAGATTTACAGTCGGAAGCTTCTCTCTACCATTGATAGATTACAAAAATGGAAAAATTGCCTACATATACCTCAAGCTAATAATAGCAACAAAAACCAAAGCTTATCATTAAAAACATTACATCTACATGTTTACTAGCAAACTGCACTTGCAGTCTCTAGATGATCGTGCGCTTGTGTCAGACACAACCAGGCTCCTGGTAACCCTGCAACAGAATTGACCTGTCTCAGGTCCCTTTCCGGACTTTCCATTTATGGTGGAGATGATGTCTAACCACCACCAACCACCTCAATAACTGCTTCCTTGGGATTGGGAATGGCCTGACCAACTCTGCATTCTTGGAACATGGAATCCTTCTCATGCTACCACCTTGATCGGCTGAACGACCTAATGGATAGGGCCTGGAGGCCAATGTGAAGACTGGGGCACATAATTGGAAGTGGTGGATGAGTGGTGACCAGGCAGGGATGAGGGGAATCAACAAATGAGGAGGTGGCGGGACATGATTGGTCGAGGGAGGACACATTGCTTATGATGGAGTGATGTGGAAAAGAGAGGGATAGGTGTCAGAAGGAAAGATGCTAAAATGAGAATAAGGTGGGCCAAGATGGTGCTAAATGGAGGTGAGATATGGAGTGGAAGACAGGTGGCGAAAGATGAAAGGTGGGGAAATCGTGAGGGGATGATAGGGGGACCCACTTTAAGCCACCAATTCCAGACACCCCCCCCCTCATTAAAGGTAGAATAGTGGGGGGGGGGGGTTAGGAATCCATCCTCAACTGCAGATCTAGGCACCTTGATCCTAGATGCTCAGACTTGCACACTCAATTCTGAACCCCCCCCCTCTGCCTTAAAGGAAGAAAGGTGAGGGGGATATGGAATCCAAACTTGTTCGTATATCTGAGTGCACAGATCCTGGTCACCCAACTTTGTTTTCTGCTTAACGAAACGTGCATTGTGCCCCAAACTTAGGGTAAGTGGGTTTTTACTCCACTTCTTACCATCTTTTTGCCAAAGGGGGTCGCCTATTAGGAAAAATACCCCCCTACATGTTTAGGTACTAACATTAGTCTCCATGGGGGATAGAGTCATCCCTGTGATGCTCTAATAACTCATTCTGTAGTTCCAGTGCCTATTGGGCTATGGAGTCATTTATTAAGCCGTAGATAAATATAAAACAATATTTACCAAAACAGAGGAGCCGCTTAGGCTTAGAAAAAACATTTCTTCAGAAAATGCCCATTTATTGGGCCATTAAAAACTTCTTCACCCTTCAAATCGTGTAACCTGTAGGTGTTGTTCGAGACTACTTCAGAGATTTTGAAGGGCCCAATCCAGAGGGCATCGAACTTGTTGTGTTTACCTCTGTCCTGTCTGGGTGCATCCCACTTAAACACCAAATTTCCCAGCTCGAATTCCTTCTTCCTGACCTTCCTGTCAAAAGCCTGCTTGATCTCCTGTTGATGATTGTAAGCTTTGTCCATTACCTTCTCCCTGATCTGCTATAGTTCCATCTCTTGATGAATTATTCTGAACATATGGTCTGGCTCTCCTTCATGATCCTGAAAGAATTTTTCTACAGGTAAAGCGAGATGAGTGGGAAAAACAACCTCCGTCCCATAAACAAGTTGAAAAGGTGAGGTGCCGAGGGACTTATTTGTTGTCAGTCGATCGACCCATAGAGTGAATTTGAGCTTTGAATCCCAGGCCCTCTTATTGTCTTCCAATAATCTTTTAATGAGCTTGATCAGGCTTTTATTAGAAGAGTCTGCCAGTCCATTTCCTTGAGGATAATAGGGAGTGAAGTGAATTAGTGAAATCTCAAACTGCTCACAGAACTTAACCAGGGGCTCAGACTTGAAAGAAGCAGCATTATCGGTGACAATTCTGTTGGGACAGCCAAATCTGGCTATGATGTCCTCTAGGAAACTGATAATTACCTTGTTTGAAGAAATCCTTGTGGGGACAACCTCTATACACTTGGTGAAGTAGTCCATTGCGGTCAGGATCCATCTCTGTTGGCCACTTGAAGGAGGATGAATTTCTCTAATGAAGTCCAACCCCCACTATTGAAAGGGTTTTGAAGCTACTACAGGCTTTAGTGGCAAATATTTGAGCTACTGCTTTCCCGAGAACTTTTGGCATTTGATGCATGCTCTGATTTCTCTGCAGAAATCAACGAATAAAGTGGGCCAGTAGTACCCAACCCTGTGCATTTTGTGGGATGTGGTCTTCTAGAAATGATTCCCCCCACAAAGGCTGCTATGGAAATCAAACATAACTTTCTGGGCTTCCTGTGGGTCCAGACACCTCAGAAACACCCCTAGAGGGTCTCTCCAGTACAAGGCTTGGTCAATAAGGAAATATCTGACCACCTTGAGCTTCAAATATCTTGCCTTGCTTTTTCCCATTCCATCAGGAGGCTTCAACTCTTGCAGAAAGTACAAAATGTCTCTGTACCAAGTGCATTATGCTAGTGATAAGCCGCCCTGAGAGCTCTTGTTGGACGACTCATCTTGCTGATTTTTTGAGCAAGCATTGATGAAGCTAACCCCCAAGGCCCTGCAATTGGATTCAGCCAACAACTTGGTTAAACCCTGCCCTTTTACAAACTTGGCGGGCTTAATCTCTAGGTCAAACTCCAGGATCTTGGCAATCCATTTACCTCTTCTCCCATCTATGTTAGGTTGTACAAGGATGTCCTTCATAGAGGCTGAAGGAACGTATGTAGTCACTCTTGATTGCAGGACATAGACTCTGAAAGCTTTGAGAGCTTTCACCAAGGCATAGGTCTATTTCTCCATGATCTCGTACCTGATTTCTGCATCTCTTAATGCCTTACTAAAGAAAGAAATGGGTTGTTCTTGCCCTTCCTCATTTTTTTGCAATAAGACCGTTGCCACTGTATCAAAAGAAGAAAAAGAAAAAAATAGGAAATCCTTGGAATAATTAGGACTGATCAGCACAGGTGCCTCAATCAATGCCTTCTTTATTTGGATAAAATATTCCCTGCACTCAACAGTCCATTTTACTTCATTTCCCTTTCTGAGCATGGCTATGATGTATTTCACCATCTCAACAAAATTTGAGATGAACCTCCTCAGAAAGTTAATCTTCCCTAAAAAAGCTTGAACTTCCTTTCTAGACCTAGGAAGTGACAGGGTCTGAATTTCCTCTACCCTACTGGGGTCAATTCTTACCCCCTCTGCTGATACTATATGGCCTAACAGCTTCCCCTCCTTCATAGAAAACAAAGATTTCTTGGGATTTAAAGAAAGGCCAAACTTCCGGCATTTTAAGAAAACTTTCCTTAAGTGACAACAATTCTCTTTATCAGACTTGGATAAGACTGTGATGTCATCCACATAGATCACCACAAAGTGATCTTTCTCCCCGATGAAGGCTATGTCCATGGCTCGTTGAAATGTTGCTCCTGCATTCATTAGTCCAAAAGGCATTTTGGCATACATGAAAGTGCCCCAAGGAGTGGTGAAGGTTGTTTTTTCTCTATCCTCAGGCATGACTGATATCTGATTATAGCCAGAAAAACCATCAATCATGGATATCCTAGATGCACCAGTTACCCTCTACAATATTTGTTCCATGTTGGGAAAGGGATAGTTGTCTTTCTTTGAGCTCCTGTTCAGGTTCCTGAAATCAACATAGAGCCTGATTTCTCCACTTTTCTTCCTCACCGGGACCAAATTGGCCACCCATTCAGAATATCTCAAGGGGACAATGATTTGGGCATCTAAAAACTTCTTCACTTCTCTTTCCATGGTAGGCAGCAACATGGGATTTATCTGTCTTAGCTTCTGCCTAACAAGGATGATTTTAAGGATGGAAATTTATTTTAAAATGTAGAAACCTTTTGAATCTTACTAATCCTTCATATTCAAACTATAAATGTTTGGCGATATTTTTGTAAAAATATTCAAATTTCTAAGGATTTTATATAGTTTTTATAAAATTTTGGTGATTTTTAAGGTAAAATAATTTTATCCTATAGAATTTGGGTGAATCATTTTTAAAATAGCGAATCTTGTTTTTTGAAAAACCATGGAAAATTAGCCCATGAGCGAAATTTAGCCCCTAAAATCATCCATGCTGCCTAAATGACTTAGCTTCTTCCTTCAATGGGATCTTGTGTTCGATGACATATGTGTCATATGTCTTAAGGTCTTCATAGGTCCATGCAAAAACATCAGCAAATTCCTTTAATAACTCAGTATAATCATCCCTTTGTTCTTGGGTCAGGCTACTTGATAACTTGAAAAACTTGGGCTCCTCCTGTGTGCCAATGTTGCACTCAGCTATATCAACATCTCCTCCTGAAATCCTACCTTTTACTTCCACATCATTCCCATCGAACAATCTTTCTAAAGGGACTAGTCCCTTCGGAATGTGATTGCTGGGTAGATGAATAATATGGTTATTAGCAATTTCATCTAAAAATATCTCAAGGTGAGGGTGAATTTCGGGATCGGGGTCCTAATCAATGTGCAATGCAGAAAATTCATCGACGGACTAAAGAAATTTTTTGATTTCAATATCGTCTTCGAATACCTTCCAATGCTTGACATTTTCTAGGATGGATGGCCTATATCTTATCTCAACCCCATATTTGATCTTAGGTGGCAGAGGGATCTTGAACATACTAGCTGAGATAGCTAAGGAATCGGCCAAAGTATTCTCCTCTCGTGGAATACAAGACACGTTGAAAGCCGAGAAGAAATTATCAATCAGGTCCCATACCTCATTTCTGTAACTTCTGAGCCGAGGATGCTTAGCCCGATAAGCATTTCTGACTTGCTGGATTATCAACTCAGCATCTCCGAACACTGCTATCTCCTTAATTCCCATTTCTTTTGCAGCCCTCATACCCAGAATAAGAGCTTCATATTCTGCCACATTGTTGGTAGTTTCAAATTCCAGCTTGTATGACAGGGATATGGTTTCCTAACAAGGTGATAGAAAAACCACTCCAGCACTAGCGCCTATGCTAGAAGAAGATCCGTCGAAGAACATCTTCCAAACAAAGGTGGTTGGAGGAGGTATCTAAGGATTAAAAATGGGCCACTTTCTGATCTGTAAAGGAGCTTCAGGAGTCTTAGTGATCTACAATAAACTTGACCCCAAATCAATGTCAAGTGCAAAGATGGGATGATTGGTGGGGTTTTCTTCATCACTAACAATGTAGGCCAACTGAGCTTCTTTGTAAAACCTCCTGTGTTCCCCTCCGAAGACTAGAATGGTGGCGTATGTAAGATCCATCTGTAATGTTCGTCCGAGTCTTTTAATCCAAGATCTTGACAACAACATGCCAAACTTGGGGGGAACATCAACTACCACAATGAACATGACCACACTCTTCATTGGCAGTTGAAATAAAGAGACTACCAAGTCTTTGATGACCCCAAGGAATTGCACTCTCCTTGAATCAAAAGAGTACAGATCATGATTCCATGACTATTTTGGGCATATGGTTGTGGGAAGCTCCTGAATCCATGAGGAAATTATGCAACACCTTATCATGTATGTTCAGGGATGTGTAGAAGGGAGGGGATGAATCATATTTGTCTTCTACCATGGGGCCTAGGACGACTATTTTCTTTTCATATTGAAGGTTTACTGAGTTTGTGGTAGGCTGGGGGGACTCGGATTGTAGCAGCTTGGAGAGGGATCTTTTGAAATACTCATTTTTAACTAGCTCTGAGAGGGGTACGATAATTCTAATCTTTTGAATTTCATGCTCAAAACTAGAGGAGGAAATAATCTTAGGAGCTTCCCTTACCTCAGAGACAGGTTCTTTAGCTGCTGGTGAAGTATTCTTATCTTTCTTTTTTTAGTAGTGATTGCTGCAGATTTAGCAGGCCTTTCTGCTATGGGGGGTTGATCCTGGCTATCAAAATTCCCTTCTTTATTCTTTGATCTAAGATGATATCTGTTAGGAGTGTTTCTGGCTCTTTCCCCTTTTCCTAACTCATTGACTTGACTGTTCATAAGGGATTCTTCATATATATATTGAGTCAAATGGGGAAAAGGGAAGGTGTCTTCAATACAGTGAATTTCAGGCTTGAGCTCATCTATCTCCTCTCCTTCCTCGTGAGCAACTAGGTTATTTTGGAGAGGAGTTTGAATCCTTTGATATTCTCTATCCTTTCCCCTTTGTTCCCTTGGAAAATCCTATGGGACATTGTTACTGGGCTTCCTGAAGCTTCTGTTATCAGTATTTTGGGGATTTCTGTACATGGGCTTCCCTTCTAACTCCCACCTTTCCATTCTAGCCGAAAGTGATTTTATCATTCTAGTTACCTTGTCCATATGAAGGGGAAGGGGAGAGGAATTGGATGGGGAGGCTTCAGGTTTTTCCTAGATATGTCTCTATCAGCCTTACTCCCAAGTCGGTCAATAGCCATTATGTTAGATTCTACTTCCATGGCTGCATCCTGCATGTGAGCCAGAGTAGTGGCTCTCCTTTCCCTCAACAGAAGGCATAAATTAGGATCAAAAGTGCTAGCATAAGTGATCTTAGTAAAGGCTTCTGAGGGATTTATCTCAGCGGGGATTTTATTGTACATTTTTTTGAATCTCTTGGAGAAGTCAGAGACAAACTCTCCTTCCTTTCTCTTCAAAGACCCAAACTTTGTCATGTAATACATGAAGTCTTTTTTGTCTCCCCATTGTCTCAAAAAGGAATTATCCAAAGCCTCAATCCCATCTATAGATCTAGGAGGCAGGGCCCTAAACCACTTTCTAGCCTCGCCTTCAAGGCTATGGATGAAAATCCTCATCCATACATCTTCATGCATGATAACATGATCATCTATGAAGCTGTAAAAGGCTTCGAGGTGTTCTTCTGTAGCTATGTGCCCTTGGCCTGTAAAATTGGGCAACTTCTTAAGGTAGCCATCTACTGGGAGGGCATTGAGAGGCTAAGGTAACACAAGGGGAGCATACCTAGCAGCTATTATAGCCTCCATTCTGGTCATGGGGGGATTTGCTCCTACCATCGGAATATTAGGTGGAGGAGAAATCAAAAGAGAAGGAGCTTGAACAGGGAATACTTGGAATATGCTACCAGGTGGAGGGGGAAACAACGAAGGATTCAGAGAGAAGGCTAAGGGGCTTGAGTTAGCAGACACTTCTCTCTATGGAGTGGCAACAACAATAACAAGAGGCGGGGTGGTGAAATCTTCTGCGGTCTAGGGTCTATGGAAAGGTACCACTTCAAGGGAGAGGGGAGTGACAAGGATTTCTCCCTCCTGACCGGGAGGGGAAAACTTAGCAGGAACACTCTCGAAATTCAAAAAATGGGAAACTTCAAAAACAGGTCTGCTAGGAAGCCAAGAAGAAGAAAATGGAGTTTCTACAAAAGGAGGTGGCGAATTACCTGGTTCAACAGTGGAAGTTTCTCCTTGAGATGCCTTCCCTTTTCTAATGATCACCTCTGGGTCAGCTTGAGGCGTAGCTAGAGGAAGCTATGGATGGGACCACATGTGTTTACCTCTGGAAGCCACAATTAACATAGCAGGTTCACCCCAGTGGAGTTGTCACAATGGAGTCACCAGGTGCACAGTAGAAATATTCAAGGGCTCTGATGCCTGATGCACCTTTAGAATCAGAGGTTCAATGTTGTTCAATCCCAGGGAAAATTTTCAAATTTGTCCCCGACAACGGCGCCAAAAATGTTGGTGTTGGAAGTCACTCCTGGATTGCAGCAGGAGCAGAGCCCAATGCCCATCATTTTATGTCACATTTTTTTTATAAAAGGGGGGGTGATCGAATGGAAGTAAACTTAGAATGATATCGCTCACTCAGAAAACTAGGTTGGAACAACAAGGACATGCGAGGTCTTGATCTAACTTAAGCCAGTAAATTTGCATAGTGGTGAGTAAGTGAAAGAAAAAAAGGGGAAAAGTCTCAGATATGATATCCTCTCAAACCAGAGAAACTTCAAAGTAAACCTCAAACATTTCAGAACTAATACAATCAAACATACATCATATAGTTATAGCAACACCCGACTAGATCATCCATGCCCAAGCTCTTAAGATTCAGAAGAAAAAGGAAAGGAGGAGGTTGGCTACCGTTAAACAAGAAATCTCTAAACATCAGTCTATATCCAGAGAACCAGAGGCTAAGTTAAATATTTACAGTCTGGAGTTTCTCTCTACCATCGATAGATTATAAAAATGGAAAAATTGCCTACATATACCGCAAGCCAATAACAATAGCAAAACCAAAGCTTATCATTAAAAACATTACGTCTACATGTTTACTAGCAGAATGCACCTGTAGTCTCTAGACGATCATGTGCTTGTGTCAGATGCAACTAGGCTCCTGGAAACCCTGCAACAGAATTGACCTGTCTCAGGTCCCTTTCCATACTTTCCATATATGGTGGAGATGATGTCTAACCACCACCAACCACCTCAATAACTGCTTCCTTGGGATTGGGAATGGCCTGACCAACTTTGCATTCTTGGAACGTTGAATCCTTCTTGCGCAACCACTTGGATCAGATGAACGACCTAATGGATAGGGCATGGAGGCCGATGCGAAGACTAGGGCACATAATTGGAAGTGGTGGATGAGTGGTGACTAGGTAGGGATGAGGGGGGATGAGGGGAATCAACGAATGAGGAGGTGGTGAAACATGATTGGTTGAGGGAGGACATGTTGCTCATGATGGAGTGATGCGAAAAAGAGAGGGATAGGTGTCAGAAGGCAAGACGCTAAAACGAGAATAAGGTGGGCTAGGATGGTGCTAAATGGAGGTTGGATATGGAGTGGAAGACAGGTGGTGGTAGATGAAAGGTGGGGGAAATCGTAAGGGGATGATAGGGGGACCCACTTTAAGTTGCCAATTCTGGACTCCCCCCCCCCCTCATTAAAGGTAGAATAGTGGGGGGGATCCAGAATCCATCCTCAACCGTAGATCCATATGCCTTAATCCTAGCCACTCAGACTTGCGCACTTAATTCCAGACCCCCCCCCCCTCTGCCTTAAAGGAAGAAAGGCAAGGGGGCTCCAGAATCCAACCTTGTTCATAGATCTGGGCGCACAGATCCTAGCCACCCATCTTTGTCTGCTTCTTAACGAAAATGTGCATTGTGCCCCAAACTTAGGGTAAGTCGGTTTTTACTCCACTTCTTTCCATATTTTCGCCAAAGGGGGTCGCCTATTAGGAAAAATACCCCCCTACCTGTTTAGGTACTAACATAGCCCACAAGGTGAATTTTAGCTTTGAATCCCATGCCTTCTTATTATCCTCTAACAGTCTTTTAATAAGCGTGATCAAAATTTTATTAGAGGACTCAGCCTATCCATTTACTTGGGGATAATAAGGACTAGAGTGAATTAATGAAATCCCAAAATGCTCACAGAACTTGATCAAAGGATCAGACTTGAATGATGCAGCATTATCAGTGATAATTTTTCTAGGACAACCAAACCTTGCTATGATATCCTCCAGGAAACTGATGATTACCTTGTGTGAAGCACTCTTGGTGGGGATGGCTTATATCCATTTGGTGAAATAATCCGTTGTAGTTAATATCCATCTGTGTTGACCAATTGAAGTAGGATGAATCTCCCCAATGAACTCCAACCCACATTGCTAAAAGGGTGCTAAAGATACTATAGGCTTTAGTGGCAAGGATTTGAGTTGTTTCTTTCTTGAGAATTTTTGACATTTGATGCAGGCTTTAATCTCTTTCCAGACATTAGTGAATAAAGGGGGCCAGTAGTACCTAGCCCTGAGAATTTTGTAGGGTGTGTTCTTCTAGAAATGATGTCCCCCACATAGGCTTTTATGAAAATCAAACATAATCCTTTGGGCCTCCCATGGGTTTAAACATCTCAGAAGCACTCCTAGTGGGTCCTTCCAATATAAGACCTGGTCAATAAGGAAATATATGATTTCTTTGAGATTTAAATATCTTCCCTTTCTCTTCCCCATTACATCAGGGGGCTTTAAGTTTTGCAGAAAATACATAATATCTTTATACCAGGTGCATTCTGCCAATGGAGGGTTTCCCTGAGGATTGCCATTAGAAAATTCAGCCTGCTGATTTTCTGAGAAAATGTTGATGAAGTTAACCCCCACAACCTTACAAATAGATTCATCCAACATCTTGGCTAAACCCTGACCTTTAACTAGCTTGGTAGGTTTGATTTCTAGATCAAATTCGAGGATTTTGGCAATCCATTTGCTCCTCCTCCCATCTATGTCTGGCTGAATGAGAATATCCTTCACAACAGCTGAAGGGACATATACAATAATTATTGAATGAAGGACATAGATCCTGAAAGCCTTGAGGGCTTACACAAATGCATAGGCTTGTTTATCCATGATGTCATATCTGATCTTTGCATCCCTCAATGCCCTGCTAAAAAAGGAGATAGGTTGTTCCAACCCCTCAACATTTTTCCGCAACAAAACAACTGCTACTATATCAAAAGAAGAAAAAGAAAAAATCAGAAAATCCTTGGAATATTCAGGACCGATCAACATAGGGGCTTTAGTCAATGCTTTATTAATATGGTTGAAGGATTCCCTGGGTTCAACAGTCCACTTTATTTCATTCCCCTTCCTGAGCATGATTTTGATATGCTTCACCAATTCAAAAAAAATTGAAACAAACCTCCTTAGAAAGTTAATCTTGCCCAAGAAAGACTGGACCTCTTTCCCAGACCTTGGGAGTGATAATGTTTGGATTGCTTCCACCCTGCTGGGATTGATCTTGGATCCCTCATATGATACTATGTGTCCAAGCAACTTTCCCTCCTTCATAGCAAATAATTATTTTTTAGGGTTCAGGGAAAGACCAAACTTTCTTCATTTCAAGAAAACTTTCCTCAGATGACAACAATGTTCTTTATCAGATCTAGAAAAGATTGTTATGTCATCCAGATAGATGACCACAAATTTATCTTTCTCCCCAATGAAGGAAATGTCCATGGCTCACTAAAATGTTTCCCCTGCATTCATCAATCCAAAAGGAATTTTGGCATAAATAAATGTGCCCCAAGGAGTGGTGAAGGTTGTTTTTTCTCTGTCCTCAGGAAGGACTTATATCTAATTGTAGCCCGAAAATCCATCAATCATGGATATTCTTGATGCACCAGTTACCCTTTGTAATATATGTTCCATCTTTGGCAAGGGGTAATTGTCCTTCTTTGAGATCCTGTTCAGATTTATGAAGTCGACAGAGAGCCTGATCTCTCCATTCTTCTTTCTCATTGGGACTAAGTTGGATACCCATTCTGAATATCTCAGGGGGGACAATGATTTGGGCATCCAACAACTTCTTTACCTCCCTCTCCATGAAAGACAACAACATAGGATTAATCTATCTTAGCTTCTGCCTAAACGGATTGGATTCTTCCTGGAATGGGATCTTGTGCTCTATAACGCTGATGTCATATGTTTTGAGGTCTTCATAGGTCCAAGAAAATACATCAACAATTTTTTTTAATAGCTCAGTATACTCGGCCCTCGGGTCCTTTGACAAGCTAGTAGACAACTTGACAAGCTTTGGATTCTCCGCTGTGCCAATATTTCACTTAGCCACATCAACATCATCCTTTGAGATTTTTCCCTTTGCTGGTACATCATTTCTATCAAAAAACCTTTCCAAAGGAACTAGTCCTTTGGGGATGTGATTGCTAGGCAGCTAAACAATATGATGATCAACAATCTTATTCTGAAAATCATCAGCATAGGGATCGACTTCAGAAATAGGGTCTTGATCAATTTGCAATGCTGAAAACTCCTCTACAATCTCCAGAATTTTTGATTTCAAGATCATCCTCAAAAAGCTTCCAATGTTTGACGTTGTTAGGTATGGAGGGCCTGTATTTCACTTCTGTATCATACCTAAGCTTGGGTGGCAGAGGGAATCTAAAATTGATCACTGAAATAGCCAGGGCATCAACCACAATGTTTTATCCTCTTGGAATAAATGATATATTGAAAGACAGGAAAAAACTATCAATGAGGTCCCAGGCTTCATTTCTGTAGCTCCTAAGCCGAGGGTGTTTGTCCTGATAAATATTTACAATCTGCTGAATAATCAACTCAGCATCACCAAACACAGATATTTATTTAATTCCCATGTCCTTTGTAGCCCTTAAGCCCAAAACAAGAGCCTCGTACTCTGCCACATTATTGGTAGCTTCAAACTCTAACTTGTATGATAGAGATATAGTTTCCTAAATAGGGGAAACCAAAACTACCCTAGTGTCAACACCACCTTTAGAGGAAGCTCCATCAAAGAACATTTTCCATACATAATTAATTGAGGAAGAATATTCATGGGGGTTAGTTGGATGCTTTCTGAGTTGAAGAGGATCATCAGGGGTGTTGGTGACCTACACAAATCTGGATCCCAAATCAGTATCAAGGGAAAATATGGGATGATTGGTGGGGTCTACCTCATCATTGATAATGTAGGCTAGTTGATATTCTCTATACAATATTTTGTGTTCCCCTCCAAAGACTGTAATGGTATCATATGTGAGGTCCATCTGTAATGTTCCCCCAAGCCGTTTTATCCAATATCTTGACAATAGCATGCCAAACTTGGGAGGAACATCAGCCACCACAATATCCATGACCACACTTTTCATGGGAAATTGAAACAAGGTTACCACCAGACCTTTGATGACCCCAAGACATTGCACCCTCCTTGAATTGAAAGAGTACAAATCGTGAAAATCTTTTGTGACTTCTAGCCCGAGTGCTTCCATGATAGTTTTGGGCATGAGATTATGGGAAGCCCTTGAATCCATCAGGCAATTATGAAGCACCTTATCATGTATGTTCAATGATGTGTAGAAGGGAGGGGATGAGTCATCTCTATCTTCTACCATAGGACCTAAAATGACTGCTGGATTTTTGTCTTTGAGATTCACTGCGTTTGTGGAATGGCAAGATGGTTCGGGCTGCAGTAGCTTAGAGAGGGAATTTTTGAAATCTTCATGTTTAACTAGCTTTGAAAGGGGGACATGAATTCAGTTTTTTTGAATTTCATGCTCAAAGTTAAAGGAGGAAGGAGGCTTCAAAATTTCTCTCACCTCTGGGACAGGGTCTTTAGCTATTGGCGAGGGATTCTGAGTTTTCCCTTCCTTGGCAGTGATTGATGTAGGCTTATTAGGATTTTTTTCTATGAGAGGCTGATCAGGGATGTTAGACTTCCCTTCTTTCTTCTTAGACAGGAGGTTGTATTTATTGGGACTTCTAGTGGCTTTCTCCTCCTTACTCAACTCATTTATTTGACTATTCATGAGGGACTCCTCATAGGTGGATTGATTCAAATGGGGAAAAGGGGAGGTGTCTCCAATACAGTGAATTTTAGGGTAAATCTCTTCTAAATCCCTCTCCTCATTAACAACAAGGTTATTTTGGAGAGGAGTCTAAATTTTCTGACCGTTTCTATCCCTGTCCCTTTGTTCCCTTGGTATGATCTGAGGAGAATTGTTGTTCGACCTTCTGAAGTTGCCTCTATTGTCAATGCTTTGAGGATTTATGTATGTCTTCCTTCCCTCCACTTTCATTTTATCCATCTCCATAGACAGGGTCTTTACCATTTTGGTCAATTATTCTACTTGAAGGTGAGGTGCAGAAGAACCAGAGGTTGAGGTCTCAACTCCTCTTCTTCCCTTTTCTCTATCAGACTTTCTTCTGAGCCTATCAATTGCCAACACATTGGATTCTACTTCAAGGGCTGCATCTTGCATGTTAGCCAAGGAAGTAGCTCTTCTTTCTCTGAGAAGGAGGCAAGAATTGGGGTCAAAAGCACTAGCATAAGTGATTTTGGCAGAGGCTTCTGAGGGTTTTATTTCAGCAGGGATCTTATTGTACATTTTGTTGAATATTTTGGAGAAGTCAGATACAGACTCTCCTTCCTTTCTCTTCAAGGACCCAAACTCTGTCATATAATACATGAAATCCTTTTTATCTCCCCACTATCTCAAGAAAGCATTATCTAGAGCTTCAATCCCAACAATAGATCCAAGGGTCAGTCCCCTAAACCATTTCCTCATCTCACCATCAAGACTTTGGATGAAGAATCTCATCCAGACATCTTCATTTTCAATGTTCAGGTTGTCTGTATAACTGTATAAGGAAGTAAGGTGATCTTAAGAAATTATGTACTCCTCTCTAGTGAATTTAGGCATATACTTCAAGTAATCTCTAGAATGGAGGAGAGGATTCATGGGATGAGGTAAGAACAGAGAGGCATACCTCAAAACCACTATGGAATCCATTCTATATGCAGGGGGGTGAGCACCTGCCTTACGGATATTAGGTGGAGGGGAATAAGGGGGAGAAGGGTTTTGGCCTGGGGAGACTGGAAATGATCTTGCAAGAAGAAAAGGGATCATCAGAGGATTTGAAGAAAAGGCTATAGGGCTTACGGGGATAGAGCTTGGTGTGGGCACAACTGTAGGAACAATAATAGGAGAAGGGATGGCAAAGCCTGGGGTGGGAAAATCTTCTGAATTCCTGGGTCTAGACCAAGCCGGAACGTTGGGGGATATAGGAGTGACAAATCTCTCTCCCTCTAATCCAAGACCCGGAGGAGAAAACTCAACAGGAACACTCCCAAAATTTAAAAAATGAGAAACTCCAACAAGAGGTCTAATAGGAAACTGAGAATCAAATACTGGAGTCTTAAACAGAGGGAAATAAGAACTATCAGAAATACCTGGTTCAACAGTAGAAGCTCCTTCTCTGAGGGCCTTTCCCTTTCTGATAAGCTTCTTTGGATCTGCTTCAGGTGTTTTCAAGGACAACTAAGGGGTAGACCTTGTATGCCTTCCTCTGGAAGCCACAACTTAAACAGTAGGTTCCCCAGTGGAGTCGTCACATTGGAGTCTCCAGGTGCACAATAGAAATATTGGAGGGATTTGACGCCTGATGCATCTTCACAATCAGAGGCTCAATGTCGTTCAATTCATGGGAAAATATTCAACTTCGTCCCCAACAGCAGTGCCATAAATGTTATCATGAGGAGCCACTCTTGGATTCAGCAAGAGTAAGCCCGATACCCATCAATGTATATGTCACAAGTTATTTATAAAGGGTGACGGAATGGGAGTAATCTCGGAACAATATCATTTTAACTCATAAAACTAGGTTGTAAATATAGAGCTAGGTGAGGTCTTGATATAAATTAGGCCAGTAAGTTTTCATAGTAGTGAGTAGGTGGAGAAAAAACGAGAGAGGAATGAAAGTCTGCTCTGGACATCTGGTCTTCTAGTATCCTTTGGACGAAAAGTCTCAGATATGAGATCCTCTCAGATCTGAAAACTTCAAGAAACTTAAAATGCTACAAAAACCAATATAATCAAACCTACATTATATAGTCATTACAACACCCAACTGGATCATCCATGCCTGGGCTTTAAGAGTTAGAAGAAAAGAGTAAGGAATAGGTTGGCTGCCATTAAACAAGAAGTCTCAAATATTAGTCTATAACTAGAGAACCATAGGCCTTGCTAAAACTTTAAAATCAAGATCTTAATTCTACCATCGATGCTAACAAAATGGAAAAAATGCCTACATATACTTAGAACTGGCTCTGTTGCCTCAAACGTGATCATTTCATACATTCAAGGATTTACGTTGATGAGCTTCTCTGTCAGGCTGGGCATGTAGACATTGTTCATACTGCCCATGTAGTATTCTTTTGGACAAGATCTCTATCAGTCCATACTGACAGCATGCCTCCGTGCTGTGTCCCTCTTTGGCCTTATATTTAAGGGAGGAGACAATGTCTCACCCACCTTCCTTATTTACATTAACTTCTACCTCAGGATTGGAGAGGCCCAAGTCAACTCTTCTCCTAAACAATGTGGCAGCCTTCCCTTGGCTGTTGCTACTTTGTTGGACTGCTACGAGGGGACCCAGTTGATAGGCATGGATGAGACTCTTGGTAGAGACGATGGCACCAACGTCGTGAAGGTGAGACAAGGGGATCCCATGTCGTCAAACAAGATACATGGAGGGTGACATGGAAAGTGTGGGTGGCAGAAGGTGTATGCAGTGCGTTGGGACAGGTTAGAGGTGGAGTGGCATGGGGCAATGATGTAGGGGCATATGTGAGGCTGTGGCAGCAGACGGGATGGGACCATCTACCAGGGAGGACGTGAGCGATAAGAAACTTGGAAAGAGATGATAGGTAGGAGTGATAAGGGGCTATGGCCCAATAGTGAGTGGAGGATAGGTGTAGCATAATGATATGGGAAGTGGGAGCGGAGGATGTGATGGGCGAAGGTGAGATAGGGAGTGGGAGACAAATTCCAACAGGAGGCGGGAGCGGTAAGCGGAGGAGGTAAGTGGTATATCAGAGGGGGGGGG
>ML782017.1:582894-606179 GCA_009831015.1 Picea engelmannii | reverse complement strand
TTTATCTTCTATTCGGTAATCTCTTTGTACCTGATTATATAATGTTGAATTCTCTCCAAGGCAATATGGAACATGCAATTGCACAACATTAGGATAAAAAATATCGGGGTACAAGGAATAATATGTAGAAGAACTGAGGAGACAAAATGAATCTCTTGAAATGATAGGTATATATGTTTAGAAATTAGGTTTTGTTCCCTCTCCTTGTATAAATTGATCAACCTCTGTTGTATTCTCTTTTAAAGAATACGAGACGGTTTCTAAGAGACAATTTGGTTCATTATGTAAGGGAAAATTTGAGAGCAAATCACTAGAGATAGAAGGTTGATTAATAGTATGCCTAATTATTTTGTCTCCCACTGATTGATCATGGATCTGTTCAACTAAATTAGGGGAATATTTATCGTCCACATGATTATCAACTTCACATTCGACCTCTTTTACTTTAGAAACTGTTATAAAATCTATGAGAGTGGGACAACTGTCATATTTTAAAGTAAAGGTTCCTTGTTCAACAGGAGGAGACATTGTTTGCAAAGAATGATTAGATGTGACAATTGCATTATGTGGCTCATGATTTGCCAAAATGAAAGAAGTCGACAAAAATTGTGGTGCTTCAAAATCTTCAAGATCAAACTGAAAATTTGAACCATCTTGAGATTGAGTGTTAGTGCTCAATTCAGATTGGTTAAAAATTAATTGATCTTGCTTGTCTGAGAGAGAAACGAGATATTCAAAACATTCGTTAATAAGTGGCATTTCTTTCAAAGGGAATATAATACCAACATGAATGAACCTAATTGCAAAATCATTGAATGATTCACCATTTTCTTTCTTTAAGCAACTTAATTCTTCACATAATTCATCATAATCATAGTTGCTAAAATCTGATAAAAACTCAAATACAAACTCAGACAAAGAATGAATAGAATTAGCCTGAAAAGATTCAAACCAAACCTTAACCCGACCTCAGAAAGTGAGAGAGAACAATCTTCATGTAACATTAGAATCGATGATCTTATGTCTTAAACATTTATAAAAAAAATTAGAAATATGGTCTACTGCAGATGTGTTCCGTTCACCATCAAAGGTGATTCTGAAAATAGATCAACTATCTTGTTGGAAATAACTGGTAATGAGAAGTGGAAATCGTGTTCCAACAAAGTGAATTGGGGAGCCATGGAAAAATAATTAAATTTAAAACAAAGACTCCTGTAAGGCCAACTTGTCAGTTTGGCCCTCCTTCTAGCGCCATTTGTTGATGGGAGAAATTGACCGTCCATCAAATGGAAGAGCGAGTCCGATCCGGGGTTGTCTAAATAACCCAAACCATTTGGTTTAACTCGTTCTGATAGGTTTAATGGCTCAGTTAGCCAATCTAAGAATCCTAAAATAAACAAATAAAAGAGAGAAATAACTAACTAATTACTAAACACACTAGATATATGTACATATGTTCAAATGTAACTATAGTAGTTGTATTTAAACAGAAGATATACAAGTCTCGTTTATTTACATGATTTTACAAGATGCAATTTTTAATTGAAACTTACGAAAATCGATGAAAAATGATTACTTTTAGGATAAAGAAAGTGCATAAAAATATTTATTGTTTTTCTTTTATAAATTTAAAGAATCTTGCAAAAATGTTAATGAAACATGAACATGTGGATAGTCAAAGTTGAACCATACATTCATTATTTCATTTATAAACAACTTAACTAAATAACACACATAATAACCTGTCGCTAATCAACGAAACTGGTATTTATCTTTCTGTGTTGTATGAGCTCCTGCATGTACTGTTGTTAAGGGAAACCTATAACAAAACAATACTAGCACTTCCAGAATACATTCAGAGAAGTATTTGATATTGGAGTAAATTAATAACAACAGGAAGACAACTAATTAAAAATCGTGTGGTCTTAAGATAATCAATATTTAAGAATGAAAGAAAACTCAATTCTGGGTATTGATATTATCCATCATTTAACATTAGAAATAAATTCTATAATAATCAAATGATTGATTGATCACACAAAAAATATGGAATAAGAAATTATGGGCAGCATATAACATTTAACAATATGAAAACATCATATGATGACAAGCTAAAGCTAAAATCAGCCATAATAACATTTTCATAATACAAAAATAATTAAAGAATTAAATGGAATAAGTATCACATAGGTCTAAAGACAAAGTTGAATTACTTTCCCATATTCTTTCTCAAAATCACATGCCCATATTGTAGTCCTGGAAAAATTGTTTTGGATAATAAACTCTTAAAGATTGGAAAAATTAATATATAAATAATAATAATTAACCATGTATTGATAAAAAAGACTAAATCTATTTAAATCAATGCATAATCAATTATTGAAAGAATATGAAGATATTATATGAAAATAAAACAATTTTACTTACAGGACAAAATCCATTAAGCAACTTGGAATTCCATATTCTTTTTAAAAATACTCGTCCATCCTCCCAAAGCTTCCAGCCATCCATTACTCCATTTGAAAAGAATTTTTTTTTTTTTACAAAAGCAATAATATATAAAAGAGAAGGGATTAAAATCCTCCTCTCCAATTCTTTAATCCCCTTGGCTCTGATCTTTCTCATATATTTATAAAATGAATGAAAAGTCTGGGCATCACTATTAATTTCCGCCACCTAAAATTTGTCTCTAAACGAGACCCAAATATCTCTCAAATCGTGCATTTTTTTGGGAAAATATCTACATGGAAGGTAAATGGGTCAATTTTGGTTATGGGTTTTCAACCATTTCTTCAAATTCCTCACGGTTTGGCTGCAATGAGTTCTGCAAAATCGTGTTTTTGATCTTGACGCCTTTCCAAATTTTATCTGTTGTTGCTCATAAAATTATTTGTAGAAATTCAAAATTATTTTTGGATCAATCATATTGAACGTATTTGGGTAATAAAATCAAGCCATGATCAGATCTGTATCAAATATTTGATAATAGAAACTTGTGAAACAAAAAGAAACCTAAATTAATAACCTAAAAATTGTGAATAAAACAAAATCTAGAAAAATCAAAAAATGAATTTAAACTAACTATAACTTATAAACAAACATTATTTATATTTTCCTTTCAAATAAGATCTTAATTCTAGAAGCTTCAAGTTAATGGAGAAGAGAATAATATCAAACAAATCATAGATAATTCTTTTTTATTTTTTATTATTATTATGAGATGCAAAATGAAAAAAGAATTTAATTAATTAATATCACCAAATGATTTCATGAAAATGAGAAACCAACCAAGATATTATTTGATGTTGTATTGAGCACATTATTCAAAATAGTCAAACTTGCTAATGAGAAAAAAAATAAACACATAATCATAATTTAAACAAAAGTAAACATTTGATAAAAAAATTAACGTTTTTGTTTAAATTGAGATTTTTATGCTCATTTTTAACTTCTGACATATACTCTTGTAATAAATGACTCATACTAAAGTGAATGTCTTAAGTTTGTCTCAAAGAAAGCCGAGGAATGGAGCTATTTGAAAAGGTTGATTCTGTAGCTCATTATAATTATCAAGATTTTAATAGGGGCCCTTTAAATTTTGTAAAAATATAAGGGGAGTTGTTGGGGCCCAACAGGTCCCTAACATTCCCCCCTCCCCCCTTTAAAATCAGCCTTGTCCTGAAGGATTGAGATGAGGAAATTGCTGCAGAATGATAGCTAGATCCTAGGTGGCATCGAATGCAGTTATATATTTCCACTGAAATAACACTTCCTTGATGGTGCGTTGACAAAGACAGATGCTCATGATGGTCCAAAACTACTTGTGGCTACAACCAGATGGATCCTTCTTCATCCAACTTGGGAAGGCTAGTTTGAGTTTGACACTTAGTTCCAATCACCTTATTTAAGAAGGAGACATGAAAAATAGGATGGAGCTTGGAAGAAATAGGGAAATCTAATTGACAGGCCACCTGTCCCACGCACTTGAGAACTGTATAAGGACCATAAAATTTGGGCACTAGTTTCTGACAATGTTAAGCCTTGAGTGAAGTTTGTTTATAAGGTTGCAGACAAATAAATACCTGGTCACCTTCAACAAATTGACGTTCTGAGTGACCTTTATAGACTTGTTTCCTCATGAGATTATGAGACACGACCAAATTCTCTTTGAGGGTACATAGAATAGCCTCTCGATTTGTAAGCATTTGGTCAACCGCCTGCACCTTTGAGACACTTGACATGTAGGAGAGAACGAAATGTGGCTTTTGTCCATATACTGCTTCAAAAGGAGTCATGAGAGTAGTTGTATGGTAAGAAGTGTTGTACCACCATTCATCTAATGGTAACCATTGAGCCCATTGATTTTTCCTTTCAAAGGAAAAACAACTCAAATAAGTCTCCAAAAACTTGTTGACAACTTCAACTTGACCATCAGTCTTGGGATGATAGGCAGTGTTGAGATGAAATTGGGTGCCCTGTATCCTGAACAGTTCTTTCCAAAAATGGATGGTGAAAGTGGGGTCTCGATCAGAAACAATAGAATGAGGCATGCCATGGAGCTTGAAGACATGATCCATGAAAATTTGAGCCACAGGGGGATGTTGTAAATGGATGTTGAAGAGCATATAAATGAGTATACTTGGAAAGATGATCAAATACCACCATGATGACTGAATTATTTCTTGATTTAGGTAATCCCACAATGAAATCCATAGATATGTGCCTCCAAATAGTGGGTGGAATTGGAAGAGGTTGGAGTGTGCCAGGGGCTTTGCTTATTTCTCCCTTGTTACATTGACAAAAATCACATTCTGCCACAAAAGTGTGAACGCCATTTTTCATACCATCCCAGAAAAAATAACGTTTGACTCTATCATAGGTTTTGGTAAAGCTTCAGTGTCTATCTGTGGGAGTAGCATGAAGCTCAGAAATCACCATGGATTTAATTTGTGACCATTTACTTAAATACATAAAGTATTTGTAGTGAAACTCATCATTGTGCCAAGAGTACACTGGGGACACTGAACAATTATCTCACAACTTTTGGATCAGATGAAAAATTTTAAGATCTTGTAGCCATTCTGGGCGAACAGCTTGGAGCCAATCTAGGACAATGAAGGATATGGAGAAAAGGGACCCTTCATCTTCATAATTTCAAAAAAGAGCGTCAGCAACGACATTTTATTTTCCTTTATTGTAAATGATCTCATAATCATATCCAAAGAGCTTAGTTACCCATTTTTGTTTCTCTAGAGAGGAAGGTTGTTGTTCCAGAAAATACTTGAGGCTTTGATGATCTATCTTAATTTTAAATCATTGTCCCAAGAGTTAAGGGCACCAAAGATCTACTACATGTAGAATAAAATCATTTCCTTTTCATAGATTGATTGGCCCAAATGGCAGTCTGACAATTGTTTGTTGGTAAAGGCCAAAGGTCTTCCCGCTTGCATAAGGACTACTCCAATTCCTTTCCCAAAGGCATCACATTCTAGGGAAAAGGTCTTTGTGAAATCAGGAAGGGCCAATACTGGAGTAGTGCACATAGTTTTCTTCAATGCTTGAAAGGCCTCATCAGTTACAAGAGTCCAAGTGAAAGAATTATTTTTAAGTAGAGTAGTGAGAGGTGCCGCAATATTTTCATAATTCTGTACAAACTTGCGATAATATCCTATTAAACCTAGAAATCCACAAAATATTTTCATAGTCTTAGGGTGAGGTCAATCCTGCATGGCTTCAATATTCTTAGGATCCACCCAGACACTAGTCTTTCCAATAATATGACCCAAGTACTCAACTTCTGAGACGCCAAAGGAACATTTAGAGTGTTTGAGGAAACGTTGATGCTGAGAGAGTAGATGAAGAACTTGATCCACATGGTCAAGATGGGATTGCCAATTTTTACTATAGATGAGAATATCATCAAAGAAAACTAAGACAAAATGATGGAGAAAAGGACATAATACATGATTCATGAGGCTTTGGAAGGTGGAGTGGGAATTACATAGGCCAAAGGGCATGACCAATAACTCATAGTGACCCTCATGAGTTCGAAAATTAGTCTTAGGGATGTCAACATCTTGCATATGGATCGGGTGGTAGCCAGAATGTAGATCAAGTTTGGTTAAATACTGAGCACGACTCAACTCATACAAGAGATCATTAATGACAGGAATGGGAAAATTTTCCTTGATGGTTAGTTTATTGAGGGAATGGAAGTCAGGACACATGCACCAAGTAACTTCTTTATTAAGTACCATGACCGTAGGAGAAGAATAAGGGTTGGTACTGGGGTGGATAACACTCGCTTGGAGAAATTCTTGCATGATTTTATCAATTTCATTGTTTTGGGAAAAGGTATGATGATAAGGGAAAAAATTGGGAGGAAGACTACTAGGAACAAGGGGTATGGAATGATCATTAACACCATTAGAAGGAGGAAGTCCCTGAGGAGTGGAAAAAATAACTTAGTGTTTGGAGAGAATATATTGGAGGTCAATATGCACAGAGGGTGTCTCATCTACATGAATAAAATGGAGTTGAGAAATAATGCCAGAGTGGCCTTTCTTGAGGCATTTTTCCATGTGATGGGAATTGATGATCTTAGGAGAACTAGTTGTGAGACCTTGGAAGTGATACCTTTGTCCCTCTTGTTGAAATTGCATGGTTCATTCCTTAAAATCCATAATAATGGGACCCAAAGTGCGTAACCATTAAACACCTAGCACAATGTCACACCCACCCATTTCGATGGAAAACACATGAGATTTCAGGTGGTAATGTCCAATTTGAAGACATACATTTCCACGACACCCACCACATTTCATGGACCCATCATTGGCTATCATGATTTGAAAATTATTGACAAAATGAATATAGAAATTGGTTTTCTGGGCAATGCAACGATGAATAAAATTGTGGGTGCTACCACTGTCAACCAGGATGATGACCTTCTTATTTCTAATATAGCCAATGAGTTTGGGGAGCAGAGAAACCAGTGAGAGGATGCAAGGAAATGAGTGGTTCAATTTCAGGTGGGTCAGCGGGCTCTGGGGTAGCATCAATAAGGGAGGGCTCTTCAACAAGTGGAACTGTCACATATTATTCAGGAACATCTTCGGAAATGGACATAAAAAAAAATTCTTCCTTACAGTTGTGCCTTAGAAAATATTTTTCATCACAATTATAGCAAAGACCCTTCAATTGGTGTTCAACGATTTCATCCCTAGTTAATTTCTGGACCTTGAGGGGAGTGACAAGGGGGTTAGGATTAGTGGGTTGAGGGAGAGGAACAAAAGAGGGTTTTTTGTTATGGGCAAAAACAACCTGTTAGGATTCTTTAGCACGTTTAGTATCTTCCAACCAAGTTTGAGGGAGGGCCATGAGAAATTGGGATCACATTTCATCTTTTAGGCCACTGATAAAGAATTCATGGAAGAAAGCATCTGACATGCCCTCAATTCAAAATTCCAAATGCTCAAAAGGAGATATAAAGTCTTCCATTATGATTGATTGTTTCAACTTGGTCAAACGACCGAGATAGTGGGTATCAGTGTCAAAGAGGTCATAGAGATCTGCCAAAAAATGGGTCTAGGAAATATACCCTTGACATGAATTTTATGACATTGCCACCATTTCCATTGTTCAGGATCTATATAGAGGAAAACATAGCAAAGTTTGGCCAATTCATCAGTAATACCATGCAGAGAAAAATAATGCTCCATTTGAGTGACCCAATCCGTAGGATCAGAGCCATCAAATTTATTTACCTCAACATGGGGAGGATGAGGGTCATGTTGAAAGAAGTTGGATTGAAAATGTAGAGAATGAGAGGAATCAACAACATCGGGTTGGTCTGAGGAGGAAGGACCCGAAGGGAGTTTCAATAATAGGTTGACAACATACTGGAGGGTGTTAAATTGGTTCATGAATTTGGCATCCATGGTGTCAAATTTGTGCTTGACATGGGTTTCTAATTGTGCAAGGAGGGAATTGGTAGACACAATTTCAAAGGTCGGTTGATTGATGGAATCTTGTAGGTCTTGGTTGCGAGTGGTGGCCATTTGGAGTGGGTAAGTGCGGGTAAGGAAAAAATGGGTGGGTGGGACCACAAAAGGGGATTATAAGTGATATGTACCATGACTATCAGGGCAAGAAGGGAAATATAATGGAATAGGTGGAAAAATGGGGAAGCTAAGAAGGGATTGGGTCCACAGGATTTGTTTTTTTTAAATGAAAGGTATGACTGTGATCAGTGAGAAAAGGGGATTCCAATGGAATAGTTCCCAAATAAGTATCACAATTTTTTTTTACTCTTTCGGATTTATACTTTGATTTGAAGAATATCACACTAACGAAATGTCCAAATTCTTAACAGGAAGAAATGTATAGTAATTTTGCAATCAGAATGCAGAAGGTACAATTGCATGGAAAAAGATCTTGTATGTTCTGTTTTTGTTTCCGACCCAAGGGTTAGGGTATTCAAGGGTTCTACAGTCAAGGGTTTTCCCTATGGTATAGCTCTCTGATATATGTGCAAGGTCCAACTATAGTACTCAGCCCAATATAACAGGGCACCAACTAAGGAGGCTAGAATGTGCCCTTATCCATACTACCCGACTACCCAGGTACTAGAGAGTATCTTCTCTAGTGTTTTTCTCGGTGGCACTATAGTACTCAGGCGACCGATCAATTTATCTATGGAGGGATTCAAGAGATCTAGGCCGATCCATATACAGGTGTTTTCTGATGTGCTACCACTCAAAGGGGTACCAACAAGGGTTACAAGGGTGGCTAATAGATGTGCGCGTAAGTACCACTTGTATTTACTGCATGTATGACTCCCGAAATGTGGGTTATGCGCATAATGATAGATCTCTATAGCTTTAAGACGCCAGAATACATCTCTACCCTGAAAAAATTAACTCACAATTTTCTACCAAGGAAAGTGCTTTGATACCACTTGTAAGGTAACATGTCTGTTATATTAGAAGAATAGAGAAATAATGCAGAGAGTAACACTGAGAAAGCAACAAAATACTGAAATATTGCAAATATAGAAATGGAAAAACAAATTATATGGAACCACAACACCAAAATTATACCTGTATTGATAGAAAACAATGTTCACTTTCCTTTTGGAGGGGGCAACCTCCAACAAAGAAAAGCTCTATTACAATAAGTTTCCAATACAAAACTTCTCATACCCTCTACTCTTATTTATACTAAATCTATCTATCCCAAAGAACAATCTAGAGAAAGATCCTTCTAGAAGTGGAAGCTTCTATTAAGTCTTCTTACAATTGACTTATTCCTCCTTATTGCTAGGCCTTATTAATATTGACCTTTATTACATGGAAATATATTATCCTACTCACTTAAGGGGTTAGCTAGGTTAGGTCCCTAACATAAAGGTTTGGAGGGAGTCAATTGGTCAACATATCAGAGTTTTAGGTTAGCTACAAAGGTATTGGTATGGTTGTATACTTATTTTGATGGTTACTTTTGGTCATGATATGGTGCATGCTTGAGGCATACCTTGTATGGTTGGTTTGGTACTTGGATATGGTATATCTTGGTTGCTTGGTTGAGTGAGGAGAACTCTTATATCTAGTTTAGTGTATGATATGGTTGTTATAGTTCACATATTTGAGTTTATGGTTGAGGCATATTCATGTTGTTTGGTGGCATATGCATGAGGGACGTGCATTGGTTCTTTGAGATACTTCATTGATGATATGGTACATATCTGAATATAGTTGATGGTATTATATATGGTACATGTTACATATGGTTGATGCTATAGTTCACGATTCACTATTCCTTATTGATGTATCTTTGGTTCATGATTGATGCATGAGATAGTATCTATGTTGGTATACAGTTGATGTATGGTATGTTACAGGGTTAGTTGGTTGATGAGATAGTGGCAGAGATAGTGATAGTGACAGATATAATGGAAGAAACAAAGAGATAGAGGAAGTGGTAGTGATAGTAGTACAATTTGTGATAGTGACAGTTGGTATACACTTATATTTCAAGGCAACAGAATGAGGCAAGGATAGGTGGTTGTAGCCACCTTCTGGTTGGAGTCGAAGAACTTAGGGGGTTGTAGCATCCTTCTGGTTAGAGTTAGGGAATTCAAGGAGTTGTAGCTTCCTTCAGGTTAGATATTGAAAATAGGAGGTTGGAGCCTCCTTCCAGTTGTAGTTGGATATTTAGGAAGTTGGTTCTTCGAATGAATGTATTATTTTGATATATAATAAAATATTTATGTTTTTTCCTCCCATTTGGGTTTCCACATAAATTCTAGTGTACTGTGTATATATTGTGATGTGATGTTGTTTATGATTATACTGTTGATGATATATTGAATGTTGATGATAAAATTATGAATATTGTTGAATAATATACTGTGGTTAAAAGTACTAAAATTTCTCATTATTGATTCACCCTCCCTCTCAGTAATCCAACAATTGGTATCAGAGTAGGTCCTTCAAGAAGTAGTATAACCAATTGAAGGACATCATGGAGTATGCTAATATTGGGGTACGAAATTTTGATGGAGAGAACTATTCTTTCTGGAGAATAATAATGAATACATATATACAAGCACAAGGATATGATGTTTGGTGATTAGTAGTAGATGGATAGAAAGCACCAACCACTCTCCCGAAGGATAGAAATGGAAAGAAACTTGGAGAAAATGATTCAAAGTCTAGAAAATATATCAATAATGGTGTGAACCAATCAATTCATACCAATATTATACATTTTGAATCCAAAAAATATATGTGGGACAAAATTAAGAATATCTACGGAGGAGATGAGAAAGTTAAGGAAGATAAACTTCAAATTTTTAGATCCAAGTTTGAACAATTGAAGATGAATGAAGATGAAAACATAACAACTTAATTTTTATGAGTCGATGAAATAGTAAACAATATCAAAGGGTTGGGAGACTAGATAAAGGAATAGGTCATTGTTAAAAAGGCATTAATATCTCTACCAATGAGATTTGATTCAAAAATTATATCACTAGAAGAAAGAGTGGACCTACCTACAATGAACATGGATGAGTTGAATGGGATACTCACATATTTTGAGATGAGGATAGAGAAATACAATCTAATCACTAAGGAAGTGTATTTCAAGGCATCCAATAATACAAAGAAGAAAGATAAACAAAATCCAAATCCATATTGTAGTTGGAAGGATGATTCAGAGGAAGATGAAGAGGTGGAAAACTTTGTAATAAAGTTTAAAAGAGGAACCGAAAAATACAAAGGTATGATTCCATTGAAGTGTTTTAATTGTGATGGTGTTGGTCATTTTTCTAATAAATGTCCCTATAAGGAAAATAAAGGTAATGAAGAAGATGACTCTAAAAAGAAAAATAAAATCCAAAAGAGTAGAAGAAACAATAATAATTTTTTTAAGAAAAGTATCTGCACCAAGGAAGACAATTCTTCATCAGCCGAAGATGAAGTCAATGACATTGATACATAAAGGATAATATTCATGGAAATAGAAGAATCTGAAAAAGAAGGCTTCGAAGGAGAATGTGAAGAGGAACAAGTTGATTACAAGGAAGAATTGATGTGTGCCATAGAAGGTCTAAAGAAGGAAAAGAAGAAAAAAGATTCACTCCAAGAAAAACTAAATAAGAAAAAAGAATCTCAAAACTCCAAAGAATTCAAGCAGACGATAATGAAACTAAAAGTACAAGTAGAAGAAGAAAATAATATTGAAGAAGAACTTAGAGGGAAATTAGATGAAATGGAAATATCATTGAAGGATTAGGAGCAAAGATAAACATTATAAGAAAATATCTTCAGAAGAAGGACATGAAATAAAAAAACACAAGGATATTGGATAATATCATTAACAGTCGATTGTTTGTAAACAGAACTGAAAACACTCTGCAACAAGAAGGTAACCCTAGCGCGCCGTTTATTCAGTGACCCGTGTTCAACAGATGCGTGTTCTGACGCTAGAGCACCGAATACCCAATACCCCGTGAGGCAGGTTGTCGGACCACAAGTCCCCGACGCTTTTCGTAATGAGCTCCGGTGAGGGGGGGAAACCCCCCTCGTACTGTGACATGGCCGCCGCTGACAAATCAGGTTCCCATGCTAAGAGGCCGGCCTTTGAGCCACCGGAGCATTTGAGGGAACAGATCTTTATCTGGGAGCAAAGCAGCAACAAGGAAATGGAACTCGACCCCAACACATCACACCAACAAGCGTCCAAAAATTGGCTGCCAGGTAAGTGTATTCCCCAACTAGAAAAACCTCCTCTATATCATATTAAATCGACCAGGGTGGGGGAACACACCCAGTTTATGCTGGAACACGCCCTGATAGGAAAATTCCTGGGCCTTTGGCCAACTGAAAGAGATCTCTCTCGATGGATTAAGGAATGGTGGAACCCTAAAGGAGACTATGAGGTCCAGCTCAGCTCCAAGGGTTTTTTCACAATTATTCTTTATAACATGGAAGACAAAGACAGAATATTTGATAATGGGCCATATTTTTACAACTCAGCGGGTTTATTTCTTAGATTCTAGACCGATAGATTCAGCCCAGAACAAGAATACTTCACAAGAGCTCCGGTCTGGATTAGGCTGTACTCCTTGCCACAAGAATTCTGGCTGGAAGAAATACTCATGGGCATAGGTAACACGGTGGGGCAGTATGTCAAGACCTCAGATGCTACGAGATTAAGAAAGTACACCTCATATGCCCGTATCTGCATCTACATGGACATATCGAAAGCTCTGCCGGGATCCATCACTTTAGAATACCAGGATGAAGATTGGAGTCAAACAATTGATTATGAACACATACCTTTCCGCTGCCGGAAATGCCATGAGCACGGTCACCTGTTCTGAGACTGTCCCCTGAATGCCACAACTCCTAAACCCTTTGAAGCTAAGTAGAAAGATGGATTCACCAATGCTACAGGCAGGCGAAAGACTCCCTCAAAAAAGCAGAATCAGAAACCGCCTCCAAAAGTCCCATCTAAGAATTCTTTTGAAGCCCTGAGCCAGCAACCGACAGAGAAGGATGCTCAGACCCCCCTCCAAGCACTAGCGCAAGAGAAAGGCAAAAGCACTGAAGAACCACATGCATCTCATGCGAAGGGGTCATCTCCATCCACAATTTCCGGCCGGGAAGAAGACACCAGTATGATCATGGACGAAATGGATCTAGCGGAGATCGACTTGGAAAAATTAGAAGAAGCACTTAACCAAAAAGACTTACAGCACCTACCAGTAGAACAGCTCAGGAAAGTGCACAAGGTGTTCATTAACACATCTGCTGGCTCCACAGCTAGGCTGGGTATTGCGCCAGATCCCAATCATGAGCCCAAAAAACACACCAAATAAAATAAAAGACGTGGCCGTAAACCAGCCCAGCAACTCATCAAGGAAGCAGGGCACCTGATGATCAACTCTGGTCAAATACAGAGGCTTTCGAAGGGATACCTCCACCCCCCTCCACAATCCTCATGATGAAGATAATCTCTTGGAACATTAGAGGCCTTAATGGAAGGTCCAAGCAACGGATCCTCCGAGAATGTATTAAAACAGAGAATCCAGATATCCTACTATTGCAAGAAACCAAATGCGCAGGTAGGGAGGCAGAAGATATTTTCCGAAACAGTTGGAGAAATGGGGACTTCCTCTTCCAGGACTCAGTAGGTTCCTCGGGTGGTTTAGCTATTCTCTGGAACCCGCTCACGGTCACTCTGCTTCATCCCTTCTCCACCAGAAATACCTTAACAGCTCTCTTCAAAGACATTGCCTCCTCAAAGGAAGGAGTAATAACAAATGTATATGGACCGCAGTCCATTCAAGACAAGGAGAGATTTATACAATCCCTCCATTATATTCAGACTTTAATTCATTCACCAAATTGGATAATTGGAGGGGACTTCAATATGATACTAACTCTTGAAGAAAAAGCACGAGGCTCAAAGCGCCTGGAGCAGGACAACGAACTGTTCAGTGCCCTAATAGAACAACTAAACTTGGTCGACTTAGAAACTCGGAATGGAATCTTTACTTGGTCCAACAAAAGAACAGGGCATCAACATGTTGCTTGTAGGCTGGACCACTTTTTAACGACTGAGGCCCTACTTGAAAGCGAACCGGCAGTCGAAGCAAATATTATGCCAAAAATAGGGTCGGATCACTGGCCCATTGTTTTCAGCATGGACCCGGGATTCCCCCCTAGACCCAAGCCTTTTCGCTTTGAAAAGTTCTGGCTTTCCCACCTAGACTTTCATTAGCTGGCTCACACCTGGTGGGCCCAGGCCGAAATAGAGCACGGAACTCACATGTACAAGTTTCAGCAACGCCTCAAAAACTTCAAGGTATACCTCAAGCAATGGAACAAAACCTCTTTTGGAGACATTTTCCTCAGAAAAAAGGAAATTGAATGTCAACTTGAAGAGCTCCAGCGAACTTTCATAGCAGGATCCCGTCCTCAGGACTTGGTACTGGAAGAGGATCGATTAAAAAGGAACTAGAGACCTGCAGAGAGCAAGAAGAAATCCTTTGGAGGCAAAAATCTAGGATACAATGGCTCAAGGAGGGGGAATGTAACACAAAGTTCTTTCACAGGGCGATGACACATCGCAGATACATCAACCGCATCTCCCATCTGGAGGACGAGCAAGGAGCCCCAATTAGAGAATATGACCAAATAGCGGCGAGGCTAAACTCCTTCTACCAAGAGCTCCTTACGGAAAGCAATGCAGACAGGAAGGAGGCCATTCAAAAAGTCACTCAACACATTCCACGGCTGATTACTATGGAGCAGAACACCACTTTGATGAGACCGGTTACTCAGCTGGAGGTGGAGTTGGCGGTTAAGGATATGCCCTCAGGAAAAGCTCCAGGTCCAGATGGTTTCACCACGGACTTCTTCCACCACTGCTGGGATATGATTAAGGAAGACGTTTGGCTGGCAGTTGAAGAATCCAGATCATCTGGGCAGGTCCTTTCTGCCTTAAACGCAACCTTCATCACTCTTATCCCCAAGGAGGAAAGGGAAACCAGCCCGAAGAAGTTTCGGCCAATATCTCTATGTAATGTCATATACAAAATACTTACAAAGATTATTGCCAATCGTCTTAAACCACTCTTGCCTTTTATTATCTCCAATGAGCAGACTGGATATGTGGAAGGGAGACAAATTATGGATAGCGTCATTCTCGCCAACGAGGTTATTCACACCTTAAAGATGAGAAAAATGCCAGGTATGCTTATCAAACTAGATCTCTCAAAATCCTTTGACAGGTTAAGCTGGCAATATTTGAGGTCAGTTCTGGAAGCCTTTGGCTTCTCGACTCAATGGGTTGACTGGATTCTCAAGCTCACATCCTCTTCCTTTTTCTCAATCCTCGTGAATGGCTCTCCCTTACAACCGTTTCATCCTACCAGAGGCATCAGGCAAGGTGACCCTCTCTCCCCTTTCCTTTTTGTTATTATGGCGGAAGGCCTAGGCCGTTACTTAAAGTCGGCGGTCCTTGAAGGCACGCTCACTGGGCTACCTATTCACAATCTTCACTCGGTGCCCTCGCACAGTAAGTTTGTGGATGACACTCTACTTATGAGCACTCCCACGGTTAGAGAGGCCACCAAGCTCAAGTCAATCCTCTCTGACTTTTCAGATGCGTCCGGCATGTTACTCAATCTGGATAAATCCAAACTATACTTTTTCAATACGCCAGCCTTGGTTCAACTTCATCTTTCTAGACTCCTAGGCATTACCAGAAGCTTCCTCCCTTCAACCTACTTAGGGATCCCCCTAACAGGGGAATCGGCGAGATCTATCTCCTGGGACAGTCTGCTTCTATCCATAGACAATCGGCTGAAGAGTTGGACCTTCAGGCCCTTGAACATTGCGGCTAGAGTTGTTCTGCTCAAATCAGTCCTTCAAGCACTACCAACTTACCTTTTTACTTCTCTAGCCGCACCTATCTCAGTCATCAAAACCATCTGAAGTCTCCAGCGTAACTTCCTATGGAAGGGACACCTTAACAACAAGAAATGGGCTCTTGTTGGTTGGGACAAAGTCTGCAAACCAAAAAAATTTGGAGGTCTGGGGCTCCGTGATCCGGGAAAAATGAACCAGGTTATGGGTGCTAAAATGTGGTGGAGGTGGCTGCAACATCCCCATCAACTATGGGCGTAGCTCTGGAAGCAAAAGTATGCACCAACAGTGCAACACGACCAGCTAATTAGACTCACTGAACAAAGGCAGGGGTCCAATATATGGAATACTGCTTGGCGAAATCGATCCCTGATACAGCAGCATGCCTTCTGGGAAATAAGAAATGGCGAAAGTGCCATATTCTAGCAGGATTCTTGGCAACAACTACCCCCTCTTGATTCAGCGGAAAGCCTCCAACCTTTCAAGCTCAAACTTCAACAGCAAGGCCTTGAAAGGGTTAAAGATTTTTGGCTCCCAACTCAAGCAAGGTCAGACTGGCGACAATGGAAACTAAGTCAAACAGAGCTTCAGCTTCCGAAGGACTTTGACCTGATACCGTGGCAGGATTGCTTGTCACACAGGAGAATTCCAATTAAAGAAGGTGCGGACCTAATTCGCTGGGGGCACTCCAACTCAGGCACCTTCTCGGTCAAAGAAGCTTATCACCTTCTTCTCAATCTCCCAAGCCAAGCCCCCGACCCACTCTGGAGCAGGGTCTGGCAGCCTTTCTTCTGGCCCAAGGTCTCCCTCTTCCTTTGGCTCATGGCCCAAAACTGTATCCTAACCTGGGACAACCTCCTTAAAAAAGGCTTTACTGGCCCTTCCAGATGTCCACTTTGCCTTCAAAATGAGGAAAACGTGGAGCACCTCCTCAACTTGTGCTATTACAGTCAGCAGATTTGGGATTGGGGTGCTACAGCTATGCGACGCACTTAGAGGAATCGTGGAAGTATACGGGACACCCTGGTCAATTGGGAAACATTCTCTTTCCACAATCCAATACTCCAACGCATCTGGCAGCTTCTCCCGGGCTTCACTCTTTGGGCGATTTGGAAAGAAAGAAACCAAAGGATATTTAACTCCAATTCGTCCTCTTCTTCCAACACTTGGGAAAGAATAAAAGGATTCATCCGTGAAACAATTCTCAGCAAGAACTGGACTCAAGAAGATACTCAGTGCAAGATCAAGGAGGAGATTATTCTTGAGGGCTGGAATCTTCGATGCTGCACGCAAACTCAAGGAAAGGTCAAAAGGAAAACGAACAGCAGTCCTTCTGTTTGGTCACCCCCCCCCTCTGGCTTCATCAAACTCAACTTTGATGGAGCCTCTAGAGGGAACCCTGGGCCAGCGGGCTTTGGAGCCGTCCTTCGTGACCATGCAGGCCATATTTTACACCTGGCTGCGGGTTTTTTGGGCGAAAACTCGAACAACGTAGATGAGCTCACAAGCCTCCTGAGAGGCCTCCAGATCGCAGTCCAACACCAGCATCATCGGTTGATTATTGAAGGAGACTCTCAAGTAATAATCCAACTAGTCTCGAAAATCCTTCATGGTATGCCTCCTGGGCGGATTTCCCCTAGCTGGAGACTCTCGGGGCTAATGGAAGACTTGGGTGAGTTTATTCATCCTCACTTAACTCTCATACCCTCTCACATAAGGCATGAAGCCAATAAAGTTGCGGACCATCTGGTCAACACAGGAATTTATTCAAAGGCCGATCTCATTTACTGGCAGGCCAACATTTCTGAAGAGACCCCCCTCTCTTCGAGATGCAAAGAACTTGCCAACAAAGATTTTCCAGCCCCGGATGGGGTGACACGACACTCGGGGTCAATGACACATGGATATGCTTTAAGCGCAGGATTAACTGCGGATGGCAGCCTCCCACGCATTAGTATTAACGCTGGGGGCTGGCCATCGCAGAGTTCATCCGCTGGCGAGGATCCCTCGAGCGACCATTTATTTCGCCCGCGAGCTCCAGCAGATTATGGATCTGGAAGGACAGATTCTCATGAAGTCTAGTTATGTGCTGGTTTATGCGCCCCGACAGAGTGCATTTGTTATGGCACTTGCTCGACAGTTCGTCATTTATGTATTATACCAGGGCTCTTTGCTCTCGGATTTTTATGAATTCGCTCCTTGTCGAATATGGTCTACTAAGGACTTGCACCCGCTGCTGCTCTGGTATAAGACTTCCTGTCTTGCACGGTTCTGGCTCTGTATTGGTGGTTTTTGCTCTGTTTCAATGGTTCGAGAGCGTGCCAGGCCCCGTCGGGGCTCGGCTTGGGACGCCCTTAGGGTGCATCTTCGCAGGAAGAAACAATTGGAACGTGCTATTTCATTAGCATCCTCAATTCTGCGTAAAAAAGCGCGTGAAGAGCGGCGAAAGCTGCTCGACATCATAGCTGAGCGAAAGGCTGAAGGCAGCAGGGAAGGTTCGTTTTCCAATTTGAGTAATGTTAGGGATGTCGCGCCTGAGGTTGAGTTGTCCACTTGTATAGTGGAAGAGGTTCCAGCCATTGGAGACTTGACCTGCTTGGAGGCGCCTCAAGCCATGGAGAGTCCTGTTCGAGCTTTGATATGCTACGACTATGTACTAGGCTATCTCGTAGAAGAGGTTCCCTGGACAGACGACTCGCCATCTCTTCATGTAGAGAAGACTCCGGGAAATGAGATTCGCGAGGAAAAGGGTAAGGCAATGGCAGATTCGGGAGAGGAAAGGGATGTTGGAGATGACCCCAACAATGGCTCGGGTGACGGTTTGCATGGTTCTCTTCGCAGTGATGAGCACCTGGCATTGATCTTTGAGCTACGAAGCCACTTGGCGGATGTGGAACTCAGGTTTCGCCTCATGAGCCAGCGTGTAGACATCCTCCTTGGCGCACTTTCCGGAGCTCCAGCTCAGCACAGGTGTCCCACTTGTGCGCAGGAGTTTGCCTGGCAGGCGACTGAAGGTGACGATGCAAGGGATGAATAGGTTTCACTAATACTTGGCTTTTGTTTTATGCTTTGTTGTTTTTTGCACCATTAGCCCCTGTCCTGGTTTCCTTCGGGCAGGACAGGGGCTCTGAACTAAATGTTTTTATTATTATAACTGCTATTGGCCCCTTAGCTATACTGGTTTCCGGATTCCGGCAGTATTTTTGGCGGTTTTTAGCCATGACACTGTATTTTGTCCATGTTTTTTGATTCTCTAATATAGAAGGTACTACCCTCTCTTTTTTATTTAAAAAAAAATATATCATTAACAGTCAAAGACCTTACTATGACATATGTGGATTAGGATACAACTAGAAGTAGACAAAGAAATTTTCAAGCTCTAAAATGATAAAGAAAGAAGCATAATAAAGAAGCTATGGAGAAGCCATTAGAGGTCCCACTAAGAAAGAAGAAGATATGAAGACTCAAGAAGAATATTATAGAGACACTTCACCACCTAGAAGATTCAAAACTCAATACCAACAACAACCAACTATAGAAAGACCTCAAGAAGAAGAAGGATTTGGAAGAGAAACAACATTCATAAGATATTATACTCCTAGGTACCGAACTATTTTTATTATTTCATATTATTCATGTAATAATTTTGGGCACACAATTGTGAATTGTAGAGCCAATACCAAAAATAGAAGCAATGATAAAGGCTATACAAGAAATAGTTATCCAATAATACCTCATGAAGCATAGAATACAAGCTACAATAGATTTGGATCATCGAGTGATGAGGTAGAATTATATAAGTGAAACAACTTTGGACATATGGCTAAATATTGCAGACTCACAATCTCTCCAAGGGAATCAAATCAGAATATCAACAATCATAAGTAGGAACCACAAAGGATATGGATAAGAAAGTAGTATGAATTCAACACTGAAGAATAAAACCTCGCTCTACAAGATCAAAAAAAGAAACGTGGATGGTATCTTGACAGTGGATGCTCAAATGATATGAAAAGTGATAAATATAAGTTTTTGAAATTGAATAAGGAAAGAGATGGATCAGTTTCATTTATGAATGACAACTCAACCAAAATTATTGGAAAAGGCACAGTCAAGCTTAGAAGTAATGATTCCTTGGCATAAAATGTTTTACTGGTCGAAGACATGAAACAAAATATGTTAAGTGTAAGTCAAATGTGTCATCAAGGACATAGACTTGTGTTTGAATCAAGGAAGTGTGAGATAAGGAAAGAAGAATAAGGAAAGTTGGTGGCTACAACTGTAAGAACTCCAAACAACATATATGCTCTAAATGAAATAAAAAAGGAAAGATGTTGCTTAGGGAAGGACGATGAAAGTTGGCTTTGACACATAAGAATGGGTCACATAAATTTTGATAATCTTGTCAAAGTCATCAAAAAGTAAGGAGTAAGAGAAATGCTAGAGATCTCAAAGCCAACAAACATAATATGTAAGCATTATCTACAGGGAAAACAAACCAAGACAAATTTCAAGTCAAAGGAGTATTCCACAACAAAACGATTAGAGATTGTACATACTAATATAGTTGGACCAACAAGAACGAAAGGATTGAAATGTGGACAATATTTCATACTAATGGTTGATGAATATACAAGAATGATTGTAGTTTTCTTTCTAAATAAGAATTCAGAGAAATTTGAAAACTTCAAGACATACAAAGAGATGGTTGAAACTGAGACAGAGTTGAAAATCAAATGCTTGAGATCATACAATGGAGGAGAATTTACAAGAAATGAGTTCATGAAATTATGTAGTGAGCATGGTATAAAGAGGTAATTCTCAGTAGCCAGGACACCTTTTATTTTCACGAATCCTTGGCCGAAGTACTTACCCAAAAGGATGATGAAAAAAATGAGGCACCGGTATCATTTATGAGCACTAAGCTTCAAGGAGATGAACTAAACTATCCAGCTATAGAAAAACAGGCTTACGCAATTTATAAAGTGGTCAAACATTTCAAATCCTATATCCAAAAAAATCACACTAAAGTCATAGTACCTCACACTACAATCTAATCATTGTTCACCCAACAAGAAATGGGAGAATGAAGGGGAAATTGGATGGTAGTCGTTCAAGAATTTGATTTAGACATAAAACCTATCAAAATAGTCAAGGGTCAAGGATTGTGTAAATTGGTTGTTGAGGCCCAAGATCTAATCAACACAGAAGACTTTGATTGGGAAAATGAGTTGTTATTATGGTGCAGTGAAGAATTATATGTTCCACCCAGGAAAGCATCCTAGTACAAAAACCTTTCTTATCTCCTATACCACATAACCTATCCAGAAAACCTAAACCCTAGAGAAAGGAGAGACCCGAGGTTAAAGTCCACTCAATATCACCTCATAAATTCTGTCCTTTTCCACGTAAACTATGATGGAGTACTCAGATGTCTTGAACATGATGATGCAGAAAAGGTACTGAGAGAACTCCATGATGGCCCAACAAGTGGACATTTTGTGGGAGAAACCATGGCTCACAAAATATTAAGGGTTGGGTATTATTGGCCTACTCTATTCAAGGATGCTCATGCATATTCCAGGAAATGTAAATCTTGTCAAGTAAGCACCGGTAGGGAAAATAGGGCAGCCAGTGCACTCCAAATGGTGACCATATCCAAACCATTTCAACAATGGGGAATAAATGTCATAGGAGAAATTACTCCCAATTCTTCGAAGCAACATAAATATATACTGATTGCTACATATTATTTCACAAGGTGGATGAAGGCTATCCCTCTCATGCACATTAATGAAAAGGAAGTGATCCAATTTTTAGAACAACAACTAATAACAAAGATTGGGATGCTCTCGATCCTCATTTTTGAAAATGTTGCCTACTTTTCTTCCATGCACTTGAAATTTTTTTCCCTTGATAAGGGGATCATAATAAGATATTATGAAAATCACTATCTACAAGGGAATGGGGTGGCAGAGTCAACTAATAAAAACTCGGTGAGAATTTTAAAAATAATAGTGGTTGAAAATTAGAGGAATTCACATAATTTGCTTCATAATTCCCTATGGGCCGATAGAGTAACACCTAAAGAATCCATAGGAAACTCTTTGTACTTTCTAGTATATGGGAAAGAATCCATTCTTCCAAATAGATTGTATCTTCTATATTTACATCTTTCCCAGGCATCAAGAGGCCAGCCCTCATCCACTCTACAAAAAAGGATTGAAACCTTTCTCATGATGTATGAAGAAAGAGAAAAGGATAAAGTTAAGTTCATCACTCATCAACAGGCAGTTAAAAGATGGTTCAAAAAAAATAACGCTAAAGAAAAACGTTTCGAGGTAGGAGACCTAGTATTGAAGTGGGATAAAGAAAACGAGTCTAAAGGAAAACACTCAAAGTTCCAAAATTTATGGCTCAGGCCTTTTCAGGTGGCCGAGAAAATCAGGGTAGGAACATACTGGTTGCAAAATATGAGGGGAGAATCTGACACCCTCCCGGTGAATGGCCAGGCCTTAAAACAATACTAATATATATATATATATAATAAAAATAAAACATATGTGTCTTTTGATTCTTTGTTTGAAGTTTTTGTTTCTTTTTTAGCAGACATTTTGATTAGTATGAATGTGTGGGTTTAGGGAAGGGCATCCTCGAACTTATTTTTATTTCTCTCTTTTGATTGATATTTTTCTTTAATTAAGTTGTGTTTCATGAAGCGATGTTTTAATTTAATAAATATGGTGAAGCACACTTTTCTTCTGTTCAGAACCAAATATCAATATAGCATAGAAAAACCTCAGAAAAAGTACTCAACGCCTTGAAAAAGAGATAGTTTTAGATAATAAGCCTCTTCGAGGGGAAAACCTCCTTTTACCCCACTTAAATGTTCAAGTACAAGATGATTCAAAATGAAAATGTCTCCTTGTTATATATAGGAGACTAGGAGGTATAATTACAACTAATGGCCTAAAGCTGACATAAATAAAATAACATTACTAATATAATATGCCCCAATTAAGAGGTAATGAGCTAATATTAGGGATTAACATGCCCCTCCCCTTGAGACAAGTGTTGTTCGCAACGCTTGAGTAACTCTGGATGCTTCTATATAAAAGACTCATCTTTCCAAGTGGAATCTTTAGCCGATAGTTTCCTCCATTTAGTGAGATACTCTGAAATGGATCTACTCCTCAGCTGACGAATTCTTGTGTCAGTGATGGCTTCAGGCTCCAATATGATTTTTCCTTCCTCGTCAAGTTCTGGCAATATAGTTTGAACTGGGATCTTATCACCTATAACCTTCTTTAAGCATGAAACATGGAAAACTGGGTGTACTCGTGA
>ML782017.1:554911-580137 GCA_009831015.1 Picea engelmannii | reverse complement strand
AATGCATTCTCCAATGATTTGGGTTCCCAAAGGTGAACCTCATGTTGAATGTTATCCTTTAAAGTTCCTATGAATACATAAATCAAGTGCTCATCTGGAATATCGGTTACCTTTATATTCAATCTTTGGAAGTTCTCAATGTGTTCGGTAACTGAACCCTTTTGCTTGAGATTTATCAATTGGCTAAAGAAGGTATTCCTCCTTGTATCCTCATAGTGTGCTATCATTTATTTTGTGAAAATTGTCCAAGTGATGAGTGATTTGCGAGAACAAATCCATCGATACCATACAAATTGATTAGGTTCTAAATATAAAGAAGAAATTCGTACGTTTTGTGTATGTGGCACATTATGGAGATCAAAGAATTGCTCCATCTGAAGTATCCATGTGATTCGGTCCTTGCCATCAAACTTCCTCATATCAATCTTAGGAAAGTGGTTGGTCTTCAAACCAAAGTTGGATTTTCTCCATTCTTGATTCACCTTCCTTGCGTCGTCATCATGAATTTCATGGGATGCATTTTCACTTTCAGGTGTCTTCTCTGTTACGAAATTTTTCAATACTTCCATGATCTCCCCTTTTAAACCATCCATCTTAGTATCCAAATTAGCTTCCATTGAATCCATCTTATTTTGTAGTTCATTTATGTCCCTATGCATTTCTTCACCTTCATCAAGAGTGCAAGTAGGATTTTCTGGAGGCTTATTTGGTGGCATGTTGGCCAAGTATCACTTTTGAACCTTGATTTTGAGGTGGTTTTGCTAGACAATATTTCTTCTATTGTATATCCCAAGTTTCGGACCTTCTGGGTATGAAACTTTATTTTATGTATTTCTCTGATATTTCTTCTCTGCAATGCCACAAGTCTGATCAAAATTGGATGTGCCAAGTGGAATTTACGGTAACTTCCCCACAACTTGCTGATTTTTGTCCTTTCCAAGAGATCTCACTTCTATAGAGTGCCCTGCACAAAAATTGATATAAAATTATGAAACTCACACCAGAAATACTACATATTGTCCATGATCCAATGAAACCAGTCCCACTCAATTTGGATAATCTAGGAAGAAGTTGTGATTGTTTTACCTGGAACACCTTCTTGAGACTAGTCAATAGGACTTGTCAGATACCCTATCTTACACAGGGTGTATCTACAAATTTAAGATGACCCAAAATCTGAAATTTTTACCATAGATACTTTACTAATTTCCATAAATATCCTCTAGATTTTAGGGTATGAAACATTACAAAGAATTTTTTATAGCGAAAATTCTGCAATGACTTAGTTCAGGATGATTCCAGAACCCTATCTTGTACAGGTTGTATATCCGAAAGTATAAGGCCTTAGGAGCTAAATTTTGAACCGAATGTACCTTGATCCATATTCTAAATATTCTCCAAGCCATTCCTTCTAAAACATTGTGGAAAAAACGTTATAGTGAAAATTCCAAGGTGTCTCAGATGTAGCAGCGAAACCCCAAGACCTTGAGCTCTGATACCATATGTTAAGAACCAAATATCAATATAGCATAGAAAAACCTCAGAAAAAGTACTCAACACCTTGAAAAATATATAATTTTAGATAATAATCCTCTTCGGGGGGCCAACCTCCTTTTACCCCACTTAAATGTTCAAGTACAAGATGATTCAAAATGAAAATGTCTCCTTGGTATATATAGGAGACTAGGAGGTATAATTACAACTAATGTCCTAAAGACGACATAAATAAAATAACATTACTATTATAATATGCCCAAATTAAGGGGTAATGAGCCAATATTAGGGCTTAACATCTCCTGACCTACACTTACATGAAAAATAAGAGACGTTGGGAAAACACAATTTTTCAAAATATTTTTTGTCTTTGTAAGTATACTACCTGGGGAAGTGATGAAATATCTTCCTAGTGGCCTAGTAGAGCTAAATGGAAAGATGGTTATGATGGAAAGAGTCACATGTACCTATGGATAGATCCATGGAAAGCTCAACCTTAACACTTGCACCTTGTCAAAAATATATATCCTCCTCTCTGACCCACTCTTGGTATTTATGCCAGAAAAAGATGATCCATAAAAAGAGTGGAAAGTCTGAGAGGGTATGCAGATAACTCCGTTGGGACTATAGATGCTCATTGGAAGTAGAGCAAGGTCAGTGATGTCGGGGTGACTTCGTCGGGGATATGGACTCTCTCTAGCAGTGGAGCAACACCTTAAGAAAGAAATGATAGCTAAATGGCCTCACGATAATGGACGCCATACCCAACTCTTGTCTACAAAGGACATGGATTGAGGTTACAAGGAAATGGGGTGGAAAAGCTAACCCCATAGGCATGTCCATATTTGAGAACCCGGGAAATTGTGTACACATTGATAGAAAAGGTTCTATTATAAAGGAATAGAATAATTCCATATAGTTTCTCAACCAATTTGCATAGGCTAAACACGAGGGAAGGAGTAGAGATTCTATTTTCTCCCAGAGAATCACCATTTTTTGAGCACTCAACACACCCTAATTTTTTTTGTGATTTTTTTCTTTTGGCTACCACTTTGTCTTTTCTGAATTTAGTCATCTATATAGGGACAAATGGGTTTTTTGTGTTGTTATGATTTATGATTGATCCCATTCAGTTTGGTTTGGATTTGTTGAGAAGATTGACCTTTTCTCTAAGTAAACCTGGCATTTAGACTAAGTGTACACAACTTAAAATTTGAGCCACGTGTCCATCATCGACATCAACAAAATTGGAAAGAAAAAATTCCTGCATAAAATGATAATTGTCAGTCTTCGATGGCCAATGTACCATTGGCATAGAAAAATGGGAGAAAGGTTGTGCCAATCGTTGATTCTGGCCTACGAAAAAGTTTTCTAAAAACCACTGATGTACCGTCGGCATCGAAGAAATCCAAGCGGTAAATCGTCAACATAGGCAACAAAAATAACCAATCTTCGATCGTCGATGTACCATCGGCATCGACGAGGAGGAAGAAATGGAATGATAACAAGTGTCAAAATAAAATCACTGACACCAAAATGAAATGCTCCTCATGCCCTAGGGGTGAAATCAACCACGATATGTTTTCCATGTAAACAATCAATATTGCTCAGGTATTACCCACGTCTTATTTTTATGTCCCCCATTTCATATCTATATTTCCACGTTAACACTTCCACGTCAGCATCGTGGGGCAGTTTTGGGTCTCCATCTGAAATTTTACCTAGAGGCACCAATGAAATAATGTCAAAGACAATCCATCGATGAAGATAGACTCATTAGCTATTAGTTGATTACTAGAACAATGAAATCTTTGTTTTAGTTAAAAACTTTACCTATTGACACCAACAACCCTGGCCAATCTATGATCCTACTTATCCATGATACCGATCATACTAGTTTCTTAATTTCTCAATAATTCGATGGGACATCTCCAGCTGAGATGAGACAAAATTTTGCGATTTGATTAAACAAATTGATTTTTTGCACAACCTTCACCACGATCTTGCATGCCGAACAACCGTTGATATTTGAATTTGTCGATTAAATATGAAATAATCCACTCCTACGCCTCCAACCGATGTTTCATTTAATCCTAAGCATGGTGCAGATTTTGTGGTAGATTTTGCAGACCGCATTTACACTCCTGAATTTAAGATTTGATGCGACAAGGTAAGTATGCTTTCTAGTAAATTTGAAAAGTTTTTCCCAAACATGGTATTCTGATCACAAATCACTTATCTCCTGAAGAAGAATAAGAAGTGAGAGAAAGCATCAAGGAGGTTAGAACCCACTCTCTAACTTTGATTACTAGTAAGACTAGGTTAATCTCTTGCAAGGAAGAGGTAAGCATTGTCTTTATCATTTCTACACTTATGATTGCATCAATAACACTTGTTGAGGTTGGTTGGTGGCTTGCTATAGCATTTTTCTTTTCTGTAGGAAAATTCCTCCAAGGAAGCCATTGACCAGGTGCTCACCCAGAAGGCCCAAAATGAAAGAACCATAGGTCGGTGAAGGGTCTACACTAGGCACTACAAGGGAGCTTGATTTTGTCTCAAAGAAATAATCATTTATCCAAACTTCTACCAAAAATAAGTTTACCCAACCTCCGACATTCATCGACATAGAGGCAAGCATCAGATCCAAAGTAATGCTCCCACACTAGGGAGATTTGTTTAACAAAATCAACCAGGAATATTACTTGGAGTTTACACCCCACAACGACCGGGACGTCAGGATGTTGGATGAGCAGGTTTTCCCAAACATTAAGAGATCATATATACATCTGGTGGCCTACCGGACCCCCATTTTTACCTACTTTAAAACCCTAGGATGGATGATTCACCAAACAGACGTGACAAAACGCATAGTCAATAATGAATAAGGCGAATGTGTGGGTGTATTTCTTCCACTAGAGGTCCAAAATTACTACAATATTAGAGATGGATTCCAATTTGAAAGATGTCTTTTGGATACAAGCAATACATACAACAAAACAAAGGAATGCGTGGAGCTCTCAACACACCCTAAACATTTTTGTGAATTTTTTCTTTTGGGTAACACTTTTTCTTTTTTGAATTTAGTCAGTTGTGTAGGGATCAATGGGTTTTTTCTATTGTTATGTTTTATCATAGATCACATTTAGTTTGGTTTGGATTTGTTCAATAGATTAAACTTTTCTCTTCGTAAACCTGGCATTTAGACTAAGTGTACACAACTTAAAATTTGATCCATGCTCCCATCATCAGAATATGTGAAATATGAAAGGAAAAATTCCTACAAAACAATGATAATCGTCGATCATCGATCACCTATGTACCATCAACATCAGAAAATGGGAGAAATTCCACGTTGATCGATGATTCTGGCATGCGATTTTTTTTTCTAAAAATCACCGATGTACCATCGGGATCGGTGAAATACAAAAGGTAAACTGTAAACATGGGAAAAAACAATCACCAATTGTCGATCATCAGTGAAGAGGAAGAAAGGGAACAGTAACATGTGTCAAAATAAAATCATTGATTCCAAAAAGAAATGATCCTCATGCACCAGGGGTCAAACCAATTGCCATATGTTTTCCACATAAACAACTTATATAGCTCCGGTAATATCCTTGTCATCTTTTGATGTCCCCCATGTCATATCTACATTTCCATCTTAGCACTTCCACATCAGCACCATGGGGTAGTTTTGGGTCGGCATCAAAACTGTTTCCTAGAGGCGCCAATGAAATAACGTAAAAAAAACTCTATCGATGCTAATACACTCATTTACTATCGACTGATTGCTAGAAAACTGAACTCCTAGTTTTAGTTCGAACCTTTACCCACCGATTCCGACAACCCTGGTTGATACGCAATCCTTCTTATTCTTGATACTGATCATACTAGTTTCTTAAAGGCTTGGTAATTCGACGGGATACCTCCAGCTGAGATCACACAAAATTTTGCGATTTGATTAGACAAATTTCATTTTCCCAAAACTTGCACCACAATCCCGCTTGCTGACCAACCGTTGAAATTTGAATTCACTGGTGAACTACAAAATAATATACTCCTGTGCTTCTAGTAGGTGTTTCATTTAATCCTACTCATGGTGTGGATTCTATGGTAGATTATGCAGACCACATTTACACTCATGAATTTAAGAGTTGACGCGACAAGGTAAGTATGTTTTCTCGTAAATTTTCAAAGATTATGCCCAAACATGGTATTATGTTTGTAAATCACTTATCTCCCAAAGCAGAAGAAGAAGCGAGAGAAAACATTGAGGAGGTTATAGCCGACTCTCTAACTTTGATTACCAGTAATATCATGTTAATATCTTTCAAGGAAGAGGTAAGCATTGTCTATATCATTTCTACACTTACAATTGCGTCGATAACACTTGTCAAGGTTGGTTGACGACTCACTATAAAAAAAAAAAAAATTGTAGGAAAATGACTCCAAGGAAGCCAATGACCAAGTGCTCACCCAAAACACCCAAAATTAAAGAACGAAATGTTGGCGAAGGGGCTACACCAGGCACTGCAAGGGAGCTTGATTTTTTCTGAAAGACAAAATCAGTTTTCTGCACTTATACCAAAAACAAGTTTACCCAATATACAACGTTAGATGACACAGAGGTGAGCTCCAGATCCAAAGTAATTCTCCCACAATGGGGAGAGTTGTTTAACAAAATAAACCAGGAATATTACTTATAATTTACACCCCACAACGACCCAAACGTCAGGATGTTGGATGACCAGGTTTTCCCAAAGATCCATAAATCATATCTACATATGGTGGCCTACCAGAGCCTAGTTTTTCCCTGCATTAAAACCCTAAGATGGATTATTGACCACACATATGTGAAAAATGCACAGTCAATAATGAACATGGTGAATGTGTGGGTGTCTTTCTTCCAGTAGAGGTCCGAAAATATTGTCGAGTCTCTGTTTTGACATATATAATGCCCTATCTTACCTTGTATCTGAGCCTTTCTGCCTATGATATAAGCCTATACTTGACTATTTCCTCTCAAACACATACCTAATAGCCTTGTTCATGGTCACAAGAGGTAATTGATGATTTAAATCATGTTTTGTTTAACTTTCTTGAATTAATTCGATTAAAGTGTTTTATTTTTTATAGTCCTAATGGTTTGACTCATGAGCAACCTATCTGGTACTTGCATTATTCCGGTACTACCAATCATCATGCAATCTGATACTAAATTCATTCTGGTACCTAAGGAAGTTTTGATCCGGTACTATCCGCTCCAAATCCATTCTGGTACCAAGTCATGTGCTATTCTGGTACTGTCTGCTTCGCGTCCATTCTGGTACTCAGATTCGTGACTGTGTGTATTCTGGTACCAAAACCTTTGTTTCTAGCAGGCACCAGTTGGACCAGTATAATGATGAAGATTTCGAGAAGGCAGTTGAACAGAAGCTTCCAAATCAGTTTTCCATATTACGAGAGACTCCATCACTCATGCACTTCGTGTCATGAGGATGGAGTTGATTCCTAGAGATTCAATGTAAATATCAAATGTAATATCTTTAAAACTGTTTAGTACTTATCCATAGATATTGGTAGTATTAGTTTACCTTATATATAAGGAATACTGTATAGGTGATAGGTGTGTATAATAAGGAATGTAATGAAGTTTTTTATCAACAGATAATACATATCATTCCTATGTATAAAGTGAAGAACTGTTGATCCAATTTACCAGTTGAATTAATGCAAAAGATCTATTATGTCAATTCCTGAGTGTGAGTGAAACGTTTTAGTCTGTTACTTTCTTAAGAGGTTCCTTGTTGGTTTGACAAGGGCCCACCACCCCAACCAAGGTAGACCTCCCTGTATATGTTTTGTGTGATTGTGTGAGTATTTTGTAGTAGTGTGTGTTAATGATCTTTAATTTATTTTCAGAGTTCAACATTGACTTAATTGCTTCTGGATTGGTGTGAACAATCAGGTGCTAGATCAAATAGATATTTCATTCTCAAACATTGAAGGTTGCCATTCAATTATTTGAAGTGTGGGATTGATATATTGAGTTTATGATTGCAGTAGATTTAATACATGAAAGAACCAGAAGACTTTCTATCTCATCTTCATGCTCTGTAATGAAGTCTCTCAGTTATGTTGGATGTTCCTTGTACTGGTTTGTTTGAATTGCATGAAGCTAGAATTGACTTTGATTTCAAAGAGTGATTGGAGTTGATTGCTATTTAATGTTTTGATTACTACAATAGACAAGCTTCGTAAATTCATCTCTTTAATTCATGATCCTGGAATGAATAGACTTGTTCCTCTAGGATAGAATCCTTTTTGATTGGTTGTTTGTGTGAAAAAGTTTCAATATCAGTTTTCTCTTCTAAGTTTAAGGGTGTTTGAAGTATTTAGAGATCTTAGAAATAGAGTTTTTAAGTTATTAATTATTTCCTATATACAACAGACTTAGGTAGGTTACCTATTCTCGACACATATAGTGTAACCAACATTTTGATTATGAATCCTGGATTGACATTTGAATGAGTGTAATATATATATTGAACATATTTATACACCAACATTTTGGCGTCGTTGTCGGGGAGTTATAAACGGTAATAGGTAGAATTTTGAGTTTTGATTGGGTTGATGAAGTTTGGATTGGATTTAAGTACAATCTGAGGATAGAGAGAAGACAGTAAGACGAGAGGTAAGAACCCATGCATCCACTTTGATGGGGTTGCTCCAAAGTCAGGTTCCTCCTACCTTTGATAATTAAGAATCTGTGTTTTTATTTATATTATTTGAATTTCTTTTATGATTAGGTATAGGGATAATAAAGGTAGATTTATTGCTCCTAAAATTTCAGAAAGGATAGAAAAGAAAACAACAACACCCCCCCCCCACCCACCCACACTAATTCATATAAAATTCATGCAGGAAAAATTCTTAGAGGAGAGAGCTCAAAGGCAACAATTGTAACAACAACAAAGGGCACTAAATCTGAAACCACTATTCAGATTGAAAACATAAGACAACAAGAAACAAAGGAAGCACTGGTGACCCCATCAAAAAGAGAAGCTAGAAAAGAAGCAAAGGTAGTAATATAAGAGGCCGGATATGTTGTTGGAAGGCCACACAAAACCTTGGAACAACTAGAGATACCAAATAATCCAGTGGTGGAACCATCACTCAGTGGAGAGACCTCACCACCCCCCTATAGGTTGTTTGGAGATATGGCAGAAGAAGAGGGAAATGAAGCTAATGAAACAGAAACATTCAGATCCCCCATACTAGATATTTCTAAAGACGTTGCTATGAAGAACATTCCATTGTATTCAATTCCTCATTTCCGAGGTATGTCGACAGAAGACTCTAACTCATTTTTATTTGAATTTGACATATTGTGTAGGAGTTATAACTACACGGATGATGCTAAAAAATTAAAACTTTTCCCAACTACACTAAAAGATTTGGCACTAAGGTGGTTCATGAGCTTAGGAGAACACACCATTTTGTCTTGGGATGGTATGAAGGAGACCTTCCTCCAGAAATACCAATATTACTGTAGACTTAGGGATGCTAGGAATGATATATTAAAAATGCAACAATCTGAAGAAGAAAGCTTAGAAGATTGCCTAGAGAGGTTTTTATACAATTACCAAAAGACTAAGCAGTTTTCCTTAGACACAACTATAGTTAGGACTATCTTTCTAAAGGGTGTGAGGGATGATTACATTGAAGTACTAAACTTCATGAATTCTGGGGATGTGTACCAAAATCCATTTGTAGACATAGCAGAGTATTGTAAAAGATACTCCCATAGTCAAGCCAAAACTGGAAAAAGTATAAGGGATCCTACAAACAGAATTGTTAAACCCACATCTGGAGGTTTCACTAGGATTGAACTGGGAAATCTATTAGAAAAATTCAAAAAATATATCCTAAACACCATCATTTCCCAACTTGATACTATTAAAATTAAAAGAAAACAAGAGGAAGAAAATGTTGCGTTACCAATTTTTTGTCATCAGTGTAGGAGGAAGCACTCTGAAAAGGAATGCCCCCTTAATGTTCTCGAAATCTGTGGTCTCTATATAGAGGACCATCCTACTAAAAAATTCCCTTCTCTACCTAGACTCAAGGCCATATTCAAGGGAGGAGGAGAACCTGAAACATCCTACCCCACTAGGAAACCATGGAGACAACAAAACCTCAACATGTTTGCAGACCCAAATACAAAATACCCACAAAAAAATGGGTACCTCCCATGTCTTATCCTCAATGGTCACCACAAACCCTACCTTGGCATCAAGAGTGGAGAGGACCGGTATATGGACATGTTCCCTTCCAACCATTAAATTTTCCCACCTATCCACAATACCCTTCGAATATTTCCCAGCTACTCCCAGGATTTAACCCTCCTGCTCTTCTTCCACCCCCACAGTTACAACAACAACTTGCACTACCCATGAATCCAAATATGAAGCAAAAAATGCAAGCTACACCTATTCAAAACCCTCCTCGGCCTACCCCTATTCCTGCACAACCTATCCCTAACCCAAATAATGGGCTGACATAACCTGCACAAAACGTTGAAGTATAAATCTTCCCCATGTATGTAGTAACGCTAGCTCCATTCAATGGAATTGAATTAAGATCAGGGAGGGTTTTAAACAAAACAAATCCTACAGTGGTTATCCAAGAAGAAAAGGTAGATAATCGCACAAATCAAGAAGAACAAATAGATGTCTAAATAGTTCAAAGAGAAGAACAAATGACTAATCCATTAAATGAAGAAAGAGACACCCCCGTACAACAAGAAATTCTTTCTCCCAACTCCTTTGTAGAAGAAACACCTCTATCCATAAAGGCTACCTGTGAAGAAATATGAGGAACCTTTAGAACATAATTTAGAGACTGAACTCTGAAACATATGTGTAAACATCCACCTACTACAGGCCATTAGGGACACACTTGTCTATGCTAAAATTGTAAGGGAACTTTGCATTAAAAATCCAGGGAGGAAGAGGAAGGAGCCTCCTCTCATACAGGTGGTAGGGAAGTTATCATATTTTATAACAGAAATGCGATCTAAGTATAGTGATCCAGGGAACCCAGTGGTAACCCTAGAAATCAATGGTGTTTCCTTACCTAACACATTGATTGATCTAGGGGAAGAAATAAATGTGATGTCAGGGAACACTATGAAAACACTCCAACTAGATCACCTAAGACCAACACAAACTTTGTTGGAGCTTGCAGAAAAATCTGTCATCACCCCAACAGGAAGTTTAGATGATATAATAGTTACATTGGCCTCTTGGGAATATCTTGTGGATTTCTTAGTAATTCATTCCAAATCCTCCAAACCAGGACATCTAGTAGTACTCGGCCGACCTTGGTTGGCCACTGCTGATGCATTCATTAGTTGTCGATCTGGAGAAATGACAATTTCCAATGGCACTCAAAGTAAAAAACTTATCCTTTTCCCCCCCACCCAACCAACCACTGAATTTCCTCTCTGGTTGGAGAATCCCTATGGGTAGGAGGACTACACTCAACCTTTGTTGACACTTGAACAAGTAAAAGGAGTACAAGAGCAAACTGGAGAAAAAATCTTAATTCTATTCTTGGTTGACTCAACATGCATTAATTATCCTCAATCTTTCCCTAACTACACACACATCTTTAGCCCCGAATTTCAAGAAATTTGGCACCCTTCCACTTCTACAGTAGCCACTGTTTCACAGATAGAGGAAGGGAAATAATCAACTGTTGAATCTGTTGAAATCAGTCCTAGAAAGTCCTTATATATCAATGCTAGCCTAGAAATAGATCAACAACAAAAGTTGATACAAATGATTCAAGGGAAATCTGATGCTTTTGCATGGGATTACTCTGACATGAAAAGGATCCACCCAGAGACTTGTATACATCATATTTACACTAATGATTAGATCATACCTATCAAGCAGCCCCAAAGAAGAATGTATCCAACCTTAAAAGATATAGTAAAAGAAGAACTCCAAAAAATCCTACAAGCCAATTTCATTTACCCTATATCAGATAGTAAGTGGGTCTCCCCATTAGTTATTGTACCAAAGAAAAATGGGAAATGGAGGATTTGTGTGGAATTTCGAGAATTAAACAAGGCTACCTATAGAGACTACTTTCCTTTGCCTTTCATAGATTAGGTCTTAGACACTTTTTCTGGGAAGAGGTATTTTTCTTGCTTGGATGGGTTTAGTGGTTACAATCAAATCCAAATTTCACCAGAAGATCAAGACAAGACCGCATTCATCTACCCTTGGGGGACCTATGCCTATAGGGTTCTTCCTTTTGGTTTATGTAATTCCCCTGCTACCTTTCAAAGGTATTTCTTGGCTATTTTCTCCGATTTAACCAATGATTGTGTGGAAGTCTACTTGGATGACTTCACGGTGTATGGGGATGATTTCCAACAGGCATTGGATAATTTGGAGAGGGTACTGGTTAGGTGTAAAGAGACCAACCTTTCACTCAGCCATGAAAAATCCAGAATGTTGCTCACTGAAGGAATTGTTCTAGGTCACCACATCTATGGTACAGGAATAAGAGTGGACCCTACCAAGATTGACATTATTTCCCAAATCAAGAGCCCTATCTCACAAAAGGAAGTCAGAATTTTCTTAGGGCATGTTGGATACTATAGGAGGTTTATTCAAAACTTTAAAAACCTAGTTGCCCCCCTTTTCAAACTGTTGACAAAAGATGTTGAATTTTTTTGGGATGAGCAATGCCAAATCTCCTTTGAAATCTTAAAAACAAAGTTATCAAGTGCCCCTGTTTTGAGAGGTCCAAACTGGTCTCTTCCTTTCCATATTTGCACAGATGCCTCCGATACCTCTTTGGGAGCTGTCTTAGGACAAAGGGAAGGGAAAATTCCTTATGCTATATACTTCATTAGCAATAATATCTCACCTACTAAAGTAAACTATACTGTCACAGAAAAATAATTTTTATCAGTAGTACATGCCATCAACAAGTTTAGACACTATATAATAGGATATGAATTTTTTGTGCACACTGACCACTCAGCTATCATATTTCTAATGAAAAAACCTGTTACAAATTCTAGAGTGACTAGATGGTTGTTATTACTATAAGAATTCGATATCATTATCATTGATAGGCCTAGAAGAGATAATTTGGTTGTTGATTTCTTATCTAGACTTATTCATATAGGTGACAATACTCCAATAGATGATGATTTTCCGGATGAGAATCTATTTTCCATTTTTACTTACACCCCTTGGTATGCAGACGTAGCCAACTAACTTGTAACCAAAAATCTGCCTCAAAATATGTCATCCAGAGAAAAACAAAGAATTATTCAACTAAGTGCCAATTATATGTGGCATGAGGATTGCTTATACCAAACTAGACGTGATTTGATAATCAGAAGATGTGTTCGGGAGGATGAGATGCAAGATATCTTCAGAGCTTGTCATGATGTCCCTTGTGGAGGCCATTTTACTGACAAAAGGACAACATACAAGATTCTACAGTATGGCTATTATTGGCCAACCATCTTCAAATATGCAAAGAAATATGTGGCCATCTCTAATGATTTCCAAAGAATGGGAAAACCTACAACAGTTGATAAAATGCCACTCCAAGCCAAAGTAGTGATCAAACCATTTGAAAAATGGGCCTTAGATTTTGTAAGACCTATCAATCCCATGTCCCATAGGAAAAATTACATCTTATTCTACACATACTATGTAACAAAATGGGTAGAAGCTAAGGCTTTATATTCAGCCAATGAACAATCTATTGTAGACTTTCTCTTTGAGGAAATTTTCACTCATTTCGGGGTACCTCGGGAAATAGTCACTGACCAAGGGACACAATTCACCTCAAATTTGGTCAAGTCTCTTACTGAACCGTACAGGATCAAACACATAAATTATTCTCCCTATCACCCCCAAGCCAATGGCCAAGTGGAATCGACCAACAAAGTGATAGAGGCCATCCTCACTAAGACTATTCAACTACATCATAAAGAATGGACTGATAGGTTTCTTGAGGCCTTGTGGGCCTATAGGACAACTTGGAGAAATACAACAGGCCACACACCTTATGAGTTGGTGTATGGGAAGCAGGTACTACTACCCATAGAGTTTTAGGTAAAAACCTTCAGAACTGCCATGCAATTAGGGATGGACCCGAACGAAGCTAAAAAACAAAGGCAATTACAATTAAATGAGATTTATGAGATAATACAAGATGCTCTACAAAGAACCACCCTGATACAAGAGAAAAGGACTAAATGGCATGACAAGTACATAAAAAAGAAGTCCTTCCAGTCAGGGGATTGGGCCCATCTATATGATAGTAGATTCAAAAATTTTAAGGGTAAATTATCTACTAGATGGTTTGGACCTTATGAGGTTGATATAGTTTATGACAATAGTTCAATAAGGATAAAGACCATTGATGAAAATCAGGCTTCCTTTGTTTTATACAGGCATTGACTGAAGGTTTATCATAAGCCTCTATCAAAAGAGGATTTTGTCAAAAATGTTCTTCAGAGCTTCGAAATGAAACTAGTAAGCAAGAGGGTTTCTCCTCTTGCTGACCTACCATAGTAAGTTCAATTGTATAAATTCATTTTATGTACATAGGTGTGTCATTAGATAAATTTTCTCTTTTATTTTTCTGATACAACTAACAAAAAAAAAAAAAAATTGGTTATGTTCCCATGTAGATAGACAAATAAGGAGGACATATACCAGATGGAGTTTTCTTTAATTTTTCCAGACTCTTTAAAATTGAAAACACGGGTGAGTAGGAACTGGCTCGGGCTTGAGAAAAATCCATGGGACAGTATAAAGAGTTTTTTTTAAGTTTTTCAGACTCTTTAAAATTGATAACACCGGTGAGCAGGAACTGGCCCGAGCTCAAGAAAAATCCGCAGGACAGTATAAAGAGTTTTCTTTAAGTTTTTTAGACTCTTTAAAATTGAAAATACCGATGAGCATTAACTAATATGGGCTCGATAAATCCACATAAAAGTAGTAGTTAGGATTATTATTGTTATTTTTGTAATAAAGAGGAAATGCCAGCAGGAGTTGTGATCACCTTGGTTCCAAAATGAAGAGGGTTCTATAATCTCAACAACTGATCATCTAATTTCCAAAATACGCTCCTGTTACAGAGCTCTTCTTATGTTATTCCTGTGCAAACATAGAACTCCTAAGTTTCGGTATTTGTTCCATATACATGGTTTTTCAATCAAATCTGATCATAGAATACCAACTGTTTCTACAAGTCACTACCACCAGAATCTGTGTCAAAAATCTCTCAAGCACCAAAAAACAATGTTCATCTCTATTATTATCTGGTACCAATGGTCATCATTGCACTAAATCATCTCACTATGATTATCTGTTACTAAACCCCATCCGGTATTAAAAAAGGGACCTTGCACTATTTTGATACTAATCACAAACTCTACACACAGGTGATCTGGTACCCAAAAAATCCGACACTCAGGTAATCCGGTACTCATATGTTCCCGTACTAATTTCAACTCTGCAAACAGATGATCTGGTACTGGTAAGGATGTGACTGGTAACTCTCATCATACTTCCAAGTTGTTGCTCAATTATTAGTGCTAGGACATATAGATTCAACATTTTTTTCATTTTATTAAAATGAATTAGACTAAATATGCATTTAAAACATCTGGTTTCTTTCGGATCATGAAATCCCCCCTTTCATGAACGTTTATAAAAGCCTCAACCACATTTCTGTAAGAATAAGATGTCCTTATTCCCCGAATATTAAGAGTGTAAGGTCATTATGTCTCTTACCGGATCAAACTCATACTCCTTCTGTCTATCCAGTAAATAAACCCCATAGACTTATGATTCGCTACTGTACTATATGAAGTGACACAAACCACATCTCTAAGCATCTCAAATAATGATCCTAGCCGATTTCAGACTCACGAGTCTCAATCATAATGACCACACCCTTCCGTGAATATTTTCTGACACCAATTTTCCCACGAGTCCGTAAGCCGTTAGTGGAACTGACCTGCCTCACCATATCATCATGGGTATCGATGTGACCATTGTAATATATGCTTCCATTTATAAACGCTCCTCTAAATGGATTTGCCATCTAGATGAGTGTTATTTACCATTGTTGTCACACCACCTATAGACATCCCGTGCCTTTGTATTCCTTGATTGTTTTTCCCCATCCAGTACTCTATCACAGTCTACGTTTATTTGGTACTCAATTCCCAATCCTCTGTCCATGACTCATCCACTGAGAGAATTTTTTGGGCTATAATGGGGGTTGATAGACATGAGCCCATATTTCAATTGTATAGGGCAACAATAGAATATTAGGCTTGCAAAGAAAAGTATGAACAGGCAGGATGGGTGCCATTTCTGGAAACGTTTAAAGGCCATCATGAGGGAATTTATCTTTCCTTCGCAAATACATATGATGGAGAAAGTGTGCATTTTGGAGACATGAAGATAACAATTATAGAAGCCACTATAGCAGAAGCTACAAGACCCCCTATGGCTGGAGAAAAATATTTCAAGAGGGTGATCGTCGACAGGAAACTCTGTCATAAATTCCTCAAACTAGAACATAAAAACCCCGATTGGACCAAGGGAGTCCCTCAAAGCTACGTCAAGGAGGAATATTGGACAATGCTCATAAGTCTACAACAATTCCTTACCTGCAAAGGAAGGTATGCAGTAACCTTCATTTATCATTTGAATCTTTTATCACATTTCAAGGGAGGAACACAAATTGATTTTCCTCACTTCCTGTGGATGAGTTTAAAGAAGATGGTGAGAGGGGTGAGGTCATTTGCCAAGAAACCAAAAACTAGCCTTCATCACCATGGTTTAATAAAGCTTTTGGTTGTTCATGATTTGAGGACACAAGGTGGTAGTTGGAAGAAATTACTCCAACATAATTTCTCTCAAGAAAGAATATCTAAAAATATTGAAACATAGGAGAGAGGGATACACAGTGAGGTTTCAAGCAAGAGGGAAAAGGAATATATAAGGAAGGAATCATGAGGAAAATAAGGCACCATTACACCCAGCTCATCCCAGCCCATTGAGAAATCAGTGACATAATTTTTTTTTGTAGGGGAACCTACTACATCAAGGAAGAAGAAAGCCATCCAATCCCAGAAAATAAGTCCTACCTTGATTCAAAAAGATAAGAGACAAAAGGAAGACTCTAATCTTGGAGGACGATCAGACAACGTTATTGAAGAAATCATGGAGGTGTCATTAGAACCAACCATCCAAGTAGAGAAGACCCCTGACCTCAACATTCAGAACAAGAAAAATTCTGCACAGTCTAAAGAATCTAGTTCAGTCCTACGTCCTAAATATCAACTATCACAAAGTAAGAAACAAAATAAGGAAGAGATAGATCAACAAGAGATTTTACATGAAGCAGCCATCAGACCCCGTTAAGTAATTGGAAAACATCCTTGAGGTAGTTACTCGCTCTTCCCAGAAAATGGTTGGTGAATTTTGTAAATTTGTTGAACTTGCACAGAATAGATATAGCTAAACAATAATACACACATTTGCAGAGATAATTGGAAAAGGAAGAAGAAGGAGAGAAAGAATGGAATAATTTGCATTAACCGTTGTGAAAAATGAATAATTTACACATGATTTACTCTATATAACTCAATGAGTTCGACTTGAGGTGAACCAAGTCACCATAGTGGTGGTCTAGAGTGATCTAGACACACACCAGCAATTATGGGAGTGAACTGCCACCTATTCTAGTCTCTTAGGTAGTTACGAGAGTGAACTGCCACCTAGTTGAGTTAACTAGTCAACTAGTATTTAGTTAACTGACTGAACAAAGAGTAGCGAGGAGTTAACTCAGGGAATCAAGGCTAATGCACCACTCTGGTGATGATACCAAGGCAAGGCCGAATTAACATGGTGATGATCCCAATGCAACATCTAAACTCAACTCAACTAGTCAATCTGAAGTGTGAACTGAAAGAGAATATTCTCCCCTAAAATATAGGAGACTAGATAATGACTAATTATGAATAATAAACAAGCAATAACCTTAGGAAAAAAAATCATAGGTGTGTGTGAAGTAACTCCAACACCCCCCCTGAACATCACTATGGTGAAAATAAAGATTGGGTCCCAACAACGAGGCCATGTTAGGTACCCAAGTACAAAAGATACACTGAAAATAAAGTGAGGAAAGAGGGAAAACCTCATGGGAAAACCCCCCCCTCAAGGTAAAATGTATGTAAAAATAATAACTACAGTTTCTAGGCAACTGTGTCCTTCACTCCAAGATGACCTCGCAGAGAATGGAATTTCTGCTCAGTGAAGGTCTTGGTGAAAATGTCTGCCATCTATTCTACTGAAGGACAGAACTGTAAGTCGATGATCCCATCGTGTACTAAGTACTGGATGTAGTGCATGTGGATATCTATGTGCTTCATCCGCTGCCTATCAACTGGATCTCTATAGAACTTCAGAGTGCTCTGATTGTCATACCATATAATGATCGGCCAATAAAATTGAATGCCCAACTCAGTGAGAAAATGTTGTAGCCACATAGCCTAGATGGTTATGTTAAATACCCCTCCATACTCTGCCTCGGCTGAAGATAGAGAAATCGAAACTTTCTTCTTGCTCGACCAACAGATAGGCCCAGAACCAAGATTGAGTGAGTAACCAGACGTGGACTTGCAATAAATGATATCGCCAACCCAGTCGGAATCAGTAAAACCAATGAGATATAATGTAGAGTCTATTGCATAATGAATCCCAAAGGTGATGGTTCCTTGTACGTATCGAAGGATAAGCTTTGCATCTTTCAAATGTAGCTCATGTGGCTCCTGCATGAACCTGGAAATTGAGCCAACTATATATGAGAGGTCTGGTATGGAGTGTGTAAGATACAACAAGCTCCCCACTAGTTGTTTGTACAGTGTGTTGTCAACCAATGGAGTCTCCCCGCCATCCTCAAGTTTGACCCCTAATAGGAAAGGAGTCGGAGTAGACTTATAGTCTGTCATGTAAAATGTCTCAAGGAGATCTCGTGCATACTTGGCTTGAGACAGTTTGATGCCTGATGCATCCTGAATGATCTCAAGTCCAAGGAAGAATTGTAGTGGACCCATGTCTATCATCAAAAACCTATCATGAAGAATCCTCTTGATTGTAGCAATCGTTGAAGTCGAGCAACCAATGATCAACAAATCATCGACATATAGACCTAAAAGTAGAAGCGAATCAGTCGTCCTGAGCATGTATACATTCAGGTTTTATTTACAGCATACAAAGTTCTGTGACAACAAGTAGGAGTCCATCTTGGCATACCATGCCCTCGGAGCCTACTTGAGGCCATAAAGTGACTTCTTCAGTCGAAAAACCAAAGATGAGTCCTACATAAATCCCTAGGGCTGCTCCATGTAGATCTCCTTAGAGAGATCACCATGAAGAAATGCATTCTTCATGTCCATCTGATGGACTTCCCATCCATTGGCTTCCACAATGGCAAGTTCCAATAGTATGGAATCCATCTTTTCTACTGGAGCGAAGGTCTCATCATAGTCAATACCATGAACCTGTTGAAATCCTTTGGCGACAAGCCTGGATTTGTATATGTTGATCTGTCCATCCACTGTGCTCTTGGTCCTGTAGACCCATCTGCATATGAAAATTTTCCTCCCAGAAGGAAGGGGAACCAGATCCCAAGTCTAGTTCTTGAGGAGGGAGTTGTACTCCTCCTGCATGGCAGATTCCCAAAAGGGATTTCCAGCAGCCTTGCCATAAGACTGTGGATATGAAGACCGAACTAAGAAAATATGGCTAGAAGGCAATGGTTCAGTGGTATTGAGTGCAACAGGAAGCTCCTCAAAATCATATTGAGTCCTCCTGGCATCGGCTAGATCACCAATGAGATCCCCTACATCCTGAAGAGTAGTCTGTGACCACTTGGGCCTCTGCTTTGGCTCTGCAACTACATCTAGATGCTCTAACTCTGCATCTGACTATACTGAATATGAATCCTTTGATTCCTCTGAATTAGAACTCTCATCTTAAGAAGATTCAACATGTGCATGCTCATCATCTCGAACAGGTGGAAGAGTGAAGGTGTCTACATGCGGCTACTGAGGTACGTGCGAGACACTCTCCTCGAATTGGACACTATGTGCAATGATGAGCCAGCCTGAGGAAATATCAATAAGACAATATCCCTTCACACCATCAGGGTATCCAACAAAAATGCACTCAGTTCTCTATGGATCAAGTGCCTTCCTCTTTTTAGAGGGAATCTAGGCCCATGTACGAGAACCAAAAATGTGAAAGTGGGTCACTTCCGGTTTGAGGCCTCTCCAAGCCTCGTAGGGGGTATTATCCTTGACAGATCTATGGGGAGATCTATTTTGGATGTATGTTGCACAGTTAAGTGCTTCGGCCCATAGTCTCTATGGTAGTGAATTTGCATGCAACATGCAATATGCCATTTCCTTTAGAGATCGATTTTTCCGCTCAACAACTCCATTTTGTTGCAGAGTGTAGGGAACTGTATGATGCAACTGAATCCCTGCCTCATGGAAAATATTGTACATCTCATGATTCACATACTCTCCCCCATTATCATTTCGGAAGAATTTGATATTATTTCCGAACTGTGTCTAACCCAAAGATTTGAAATCTTTGAGGTGTTGAAAGACCTTGGATTTTTGCATGAGAAAGTAGATCCAAGTAAAACATGAGAAATCGTCAACAAAAATGAGAACAAACCTCTCTTTTCTGATCGATGGATATGGAAAAGGACCCATGAGGTCACTGTGGATCAGATCCAAATGTGTGGAAGGTCGCTGAGACTTTCCTTTGTCGGATTTCTCTTGAGGGTGTTTTCCGATAATACATCCCTCACATACTGCCTTGGAGAAATGGATTTCTGGTAGACCATCAACTAATCTGTGCTTGCTAATTTGTTGCATGTATCTGAAATTCAAATGTGCAAACCTTTCATGCCATATCCTACTGCTTTCATCAACATGAGTAAGCAGTAAAGCATAATCAGGTTCAATGAATTCAGAAAATGTATACAATCTATACTGATGATTTACCTCACTGGTAGCAACCCTGGCGTTGGTTTGCATGTCATAGATGTCCACATAATTTGGTGTGAAGATGAATTTCTTTCTGGTGCCATAATTCTTCATTTGATACACGTTGGGCCTAAGAAATGTCTTATTCTCATCAACCTTTCCCTTCATCATTCTTCACATTTCATCACCCCATTAACCTTTCATGATATCATTTCCATAAATATACTTGGGTTTCACCTTATTGTTCTCCACTTTATTCATTTTAGTATTTAAAAGGAATTTGTGATTAAATGTTAGAAAATCAACATGTTTTCATATATATCTCAAATATGTGTGATCTTTGTAATGTGTAGGAATATATGAAGGATTAATTCAAAGGACTTCTCGAATACTTCCTCTACCATTTCAATATTTGAGGAGATAATTCAATCCCATTCCAAGGAGAAGATCATGGAGATTTGGTTGGAATATCTTATCTAAGATATATGAGAGATATGTGTGAGGATTTAAAGGGATTATATTTTGTAAAAATGGAAAATAGGTTGAGAGAATAGTGGATCTGTAATAATGAGATGGTTATCTTATCTTCAAAGCTCTCATGTATAAAAGAGAGTGCTCTCTCTTCATGAGAATTCAATTAGGATGTAATTAGAATCAGAGTAGTCATTAGGATTCAAAAGAGAAAGGGATTCTTATCTTTGATTCATATTCTTTCATTGTTATGCTTTCCTGATTGTCATTTGATTATTGTTATGTAATTCAAGATAGATTTATTGTGTGAGCTCACATATCTTATTTGTTGTTAACTCTTCACATGTTGTATTGCTTTTCCTTTATGCAATTTCCTTCTTTCCTAGATTAATGTTTCCTACTTTCATAGATTAGTTTCATTTCAACAATTTAGATTAGATTACTTCTACTTCAGTCCTACATATATAGTGAGTGTGCTTCGTAAGCCTATGAACCTTGGATTGACAAATTAAATGGTTGGGAAAATACTACAATGAAATTAAACGACAATATTTCCACCTAACATTTTGGTGCCATTGTCGGGGAAGCATGATGGATTGAGGTATTAGTTTCTTTTTCATTCCAATTTATGCAAGTGTGATTAGACATGATCCTAACTCCGAGGGGACATACGGGTAAGGACATGTAGGGTAGTGTAAATGTCAATTCCTACATGTGTTGGTAAGGGGTCATAGCAACTACTTGAGTGGAGACTCCTCATGTTCTCCCTGCCAGCTCTAGAGTGTGAATTTCAATTCCTGCAAGCGTAATTAGGGTGTAAATTTCAATTTCCGCAAGATTAGTTTAAATTTTTGCAAGTTTGATCTACATGTATTGGTCTAGGGGTATTAACAACTACTTGAATGGAGACTGCTCATGTTCTCCCTGACCAACTATTAGGAACATTTTAATTTCTGCAACTCTGAAGAGTAATTTTTTTTTATGTTTTAGCAAGAGTGTTTTTTTTTTAAGTTTTTCATTTTTGATTTGGGTGCTGTAAGAATCCTTCTTTTTAACATGATTTAACAATGAGTGTCATCTTGGAACTACTCACTCAAATCTTGGTAGACGTTGGGGTCTCCTCTTCCTTGGAAGGGGAGATCTTGACAAGGATCAAAGATTCAAATACTCCTCCAGAAACAATTGAAGATTCAACATCTGAAGAATCCTGCATATCCGATGACGAACAATCATTCGAATAAGAGATTGAGGAAGATGAAGAGGAGTTACAGCATTATCTGAGTGAGGATAATCACGCCTACGAAATCCTTATTGAACAATGCTTCCAGGTAACTACTCAATTAGATCAGTCTTTTTGTTTTTACTTAGTTAGTTTGCTGTTACAGCGACTAGATTCATTCACTCTCGTATATTTTCACTTTTCATTCAAGAAATTGCCACTGAACATATTGATGTTACTGCTATGTGGGTGGCTACATTGGAAATTTGCCTACACATAACCAATTTTTAATTCTAATTAGCATAAAGTAGGTAGGCTAATGAATAAAACAACATTTTTGCTCTAATTTTTTTTTAATAAGTATTCTCTCCTCCGCGCTTCATGTGATCACGAGGATCAGAAAATAGGATGCCTAATTGATTTCAAGAATGAATGTTTTTTTTTTTCTTCCATCCTTTGACCTACAAATAAACACAATAAAAAAAATAAAATTATACGAATAAAACAAAACCAAATTTTAAAAGCTGTTACAGCATGTTGAAACAGTGAAATTTTTACATGCTGAAACAGTGAAATTTTTACATGCTATTACAACATGCTGAAACAGTGAAATTTTTACATGCTATATGCTGAAACAGTGAAATTTTGATATGTTGTTACAGCATGCTGAAACATTGAAATTTTTACATGCTGTTACAGCGTGCTGAAATAGTGAAATTTTAGCATGCTGAAACAGTGAAATTTTTACATGTTGAATAGTGAAATTTTTGTATGCTTAAACAATAAATTTTTCTTTTTTAAATGTTGAGACAATCGTTGTTACAAGATCTACAAACAATAAAACAATAGTGGCGTTAGGATAAAATAAAACAAAACAAAAAATATATATGGTCTGCAAATTCATGAGTTTTTTTTTTCCACTGAACTATCGTGGCACGTTGAAACAATGGTTGAAACTATGCATCTTCTCGTTTTTAACTTCTGGTCTACGTTCATCCCTGGGTTTGAGTAGTAGCAATATCATATCTCGCCCTCATTGTTAGATGTATCTTTTCACATTGAATACATTCGGCAACATTAAATCCTTACACGCTGCAACCTGGAAAAGTTAAAAATGTGGAAGAATCAACTAAAATTTCGAATCTCGATCATAGTCTTTGCAAATTCTGGTTATTGTGAATCCCTACCATTTTTCTTGTATTTCCTAAGTCTAATGGGAATAAAATATTTAAAAAAAAAAAGGAAAAAATAAATAAAAATTCAACGCTTATATGGAAAGATCAATCATTAAAAACTACAGAAAGATAGCGTCTATTCGTAGAATTAAAAGGAAGATTTTATACAAAACTATTCACACGATAAGGGTGATCTCAAATCAGATCATAACCATATCAAATCATTTTTTTTTTTATGGTATCAATTTATTCAGAGATTTGTTGATCGTTGCAAGATTGTTATGGACTCTTAGGAGATCAACATCATGGTTTTGACCTTGTCTCCTGGATTTTTTTTGCATGTGGTTTGTGGAATGTAATCCCAAGTCTTCTGCTATTTACACTATCCTTCTATCCCACTTATTCATCTTGATTTGAACACCACCCTTTACTCTTTCCTCATAATCAAATCGTTGATGCAGACCCTCATGAATATTTGACTCTTTCCAGTGCTCTCAGTACTCAAAGTGACTATCTCTCTTTTGTTGTCATCATACCTTATCTGTTATCATTTATCCCAGAAGGCTATTCTACAAATCCAATGACGTTTTCTAGATCACTTGACCCTATTACAATAATTGAAGATTCTCTTTAGGTATTCATATCATTTTTCATACTCATGATAGTTTGTGGAGATGTGCACTGACCTGGAGAATTTATCATCAAATCAATTTATTGTTTACGGATATCATTTATGCCAAATAACAATAAACTTAGATCTGATAAAACAATCAAATATCTCAATTAATAATAGAACTGGATCATGCCTATCCACTGCACGCTACAAAAATGCAAAAATGTTATAACGAATAAGCTGGAAATAAGCCATAATGTGTGGCTAAGATCAATCAATTGACTAATTCATTCGTGAAATCCATTGAAAAACGTTTGGATGATTGATAATCTGGATAGGGATGCAGAAATAGTTTATTCTAGTCATGATATCCATCATGATCTTGAGACCCATCTCATATATGCAATGAGAAACTCTCGATCTGAAATTTTACGTCAATTAACATCCATTTGTAGACAATCAACTTTGGGTGCAATTTTCGAGCCAACAGTGCCAAATTTAAAAAATCTGGGACCTGGGTTTTGTGCAGAAGGGTCTCATGTAGCTTACTCATGAGGGATTTTTGAAAATTCTTCTTGGTTTGAGAGCAGTTTTGATTTTTTGGGACATGAAAAAGCTCAATTTTGGGATGGACAGTTTTTAACAACAGTCAAACTCATGCTCAGTTGGAAGAAATGGCAGATTTCTTTATGGACAGGAGCCTGATTTTCATATTTGGTGCAATTAATTACGGTTGGAGGCTTGATCCGTGAGAAAAACGAACAACCAAGGAGGGCCGAAACAATAAAATTTTCGTGATCTATTTATGTTCTTGGAATTTTTGATTAATGTGTTTTTGCAGGCATTGTATTTCAAGATCGACTGTTGTGCTTTCTTACTGGTTGTCACAGAGACTTGTATGCCCTAATTATTCATGATTATGCAAAAAACTTATTATTTTCTCATGGTGAATGCATTTCTTTTATTGTCTTTGCGTAAGCATGGATGTCAAACCTAATAATAAACTCCATTAAAAAAAATAATAATAATAAAATAATATATATATATATATATATATATATATATATATATATATATATATATATATATATATATATATATATATATATATATATATATATATATATA
>ML782017.1:507710-525580 GCA_009831015.1 Picea engelmannii | reverse complement strand
CCAGAGCCTCATTGTAACCATCTTCTTGCGAATGCGAGTAGCCGTCACATCTCTTCTCAGAGATAAGCTGCCACCATTCTAGCAAGTCTTTCACTCTGTATTTTTACAGTCTTTGTACATTTCTTTCATTAATAGAAATCGTGCATTACTGTATCTCTGTGTTTATGGTTGCATCTCTGATATATTTCTGTTATATTACTGGATATACATGATATCTCTGTGCATTTATTTATTATATCTCCGCTCTCATTTCGTGTCGAAAATAATCCTGATCACTAGGTGTCAAGCTAAGATTCCTTAGCATATATGGCAATTGAGACTCTTCGTCTTATTTATCAAAGTCAAGCTAATCCTCTTTGTTGCAGTTACAGGCTTCAACCCCCTTCCATCTATCATCCACCTCTAAGAATAATCTTCCTTCAACTAGAATATGCCTCAAGCCTCTTCATCTTCTCTAGTGATCACACTAAATCCTGTTTGATTCCTCTAGCAGAAGCCATCAGTCGTTTCTAGTAGTTACACTGTGAAGTGCAATAGTATCCCTTCGATCTTATTCAAATTCATCTGCACCATTGAATTGACTTCATTGAATCTTTCATTCATTTCGCCATTTCGCACTTCGACATTTCAACAATCCTGTTGTGTGGCATCTCGACTCTCCAAGTCACGATCTTTGAACCTCCAAAAAAGGAGCTTGGCGCTTCAATATTTTCTCTACTGATCTTCAACCATGTGACTATGAAAGGTGACTGAGCGCTTATCCATATAGTGATTTTGCGATTTTTCTTTTCGGCACTTCGACATTCCTATGGTGATGAGTTCTTGATGCTCCATGTCATGAGCACCGAGACTCTGATATGGAGCTTAACACCGCTAGCTTCTTCCCTTCACGTGACCACTGGTGGTGACCATAGGTTGCGCCAAAAGGCACTTCATATTTTGGGAATTTATAAACTTCATCGAGCTTGATCAACGATCGAGATCTCCAATGATCCAATGGTCCAGATCGCATCACGATCTCTCATATTGTGATTCCTATGATGAAGGATATCGACTCTCCAATTCACGGCATCTCGACATTCCTATGATGAAGGATCTTGACTCTCCAAGTCACGATCGTTGAGACTCCGAGATGGAGCTTAGCTCCGCTAGTTTCTTCCCCTCATGTGACCACCGGCGGTGACCATAGGCTGTGCCAAAAGGCATTTCGTATTTCTTGAAATTATAAACTTCATCAATCCTGATCAACGGTCGAGATCTCCAATGATCCGACGCTCCATATCTCATCGCGATCTCGCACATCGTGATTCCTGTGATGAAGTTTCTCGATACTCCAAGTCACAATCACCGAGACTCCGAGATGGAGCTTAGCACCGCTAGCTTCTTCCTCCATCTTCCATAGATGTAACCACTGGCTGTGACCACAGCCTTATTCAAAAACGCATTTCGCACTTTTGTGTCTTGGGTGTTCTATGATGAGTCCTCTCGACTCTCCATGTCATGAACTCCGAAATAGGGATTGGCTTCTCTAGCTCTCGACAATGTGACCATGAGATATGACCACTCGCCAATCAAACGAGCACTTCGCTCCTTTGACTTTCCATTCAACAAAATGATGATCTTTCACCATGTGTCCTCTGGATCCAATGGTCCACAACTGTCCTCGATGGACGACCAGGATTCCTTCACAGTTTTGGAGAGTTGGATGACTCTTGGTCTTATCCGCCTTCCAGCTTCACCATATCTAACAACTATTGGCCCTTCATAATTACTCTAGATCTGATGGCCCAGATCTTATCATGATTTCACCACTTCACGAGCCTTCTTCATACCTGATCAACGGTCCACAATCCTTGGTGATCTGACTGTCCATATCTTTTCATGATTTCTCATATCATGAGTTTGAACCTCTTTCCTTTGGATTTCTCGATCAACGAAACTATGAAACAAAACCTTTGTCGTTCACCACATGTCCTTCTTGATGTCGTTCACCATGTGTCCTTCTTGAATCAACTATCAAGATTGTTATCATGATTTCTCATATCATGAGTTTGAATCTCTTTCCTTTGGATTTCCCGATCTGCAAAACTCTGAAAACCTTTATCGTGTTTTGACTGTTTTCCTCGTTCAGAGCTTACACTGTTGATATTTCCATTTGATCGTTGTTGTTATTCCTTTCCTTCCTATCTACTGATCTTCCTTTCCTGCCTGTTTTTCATTGTTGCTACTATTCTTTCCATCAATGACAAGCACGCTCCTCTTGTAAACATGCCAACATAGGATTCATGTTGTAGTCCTAAAAAAACCACACAAGAATTGTGTAGGGGATATTTATCTTATGTGGGTAATATTTGGCACCATTAATATGTATTATACAATAATAATGGGTTAAGAATGGGTCTTTGGGCCTTAGGCCATAAATTAATCTTTCTTGTGATAAATGGCCATGGAAAATGTCTTTGACTAGGAATATGGACAAAATTAGTATGTTTTGAACATAAGAATGGGTCTTAGAATTATCTCCACCATGAGCAGGGGAGGAAAATGATATCTTTAGGTCCTAGAGAAATATTCTTCGGGTCTTTAACATGGCCAGGGAATGAACATAATGTGATTATTCATTGTTTAAATATTCTTAGGAGAGAGCTTTGTGATGTAGCCATCAAAAAACTAGACAAGACCTATGCAGGGTATCTTTCACCTTTGTGCAATATCTTTAGCATCATTGATATGTTTTTTTAAAGAGTAAGAATGTATCTTAGGGACTATACCATGTTGAAGGGAGGAAAACAAGGAACTTGGGTCCAAAATTAATCTTTTTGAGTTTAAGGGCCATGCACCAGGCTTTGAACAACCATGTATATCCTTTCTAAATCATCTTTAGCCTCTAAGTCAGATATGGGTGCCATTAGGAGTTTGTTCACATAACATATGGGATTAAAGGAATATATCATCATTGAGGGATGAAAACAAGTTCCCTAGGCAGTAAACAAAGCCTTCATGTGTTTAATGGCCATGAACAAGGCCTCCAACTAGGAATATGGGCATCATTAGTATGTTTTTAACAATAAGAATGGGTCATAAGAACTCTACCATGACTAGAGAGGGAAAAAAGGGCCTTAGGTCCTAAACATATTTTATTTGGCTCATTGGCCATTAACAAGGCCTCAAACCACCACATCTATCCTATTTAATAGACTATGGTGCTTGGGTGGGATATGGGTGTCATTCACAATTTTTTCACACCATGTATGGAACTGAGGTCTTGTCCATGCTCAAGAAAAGAACATAAGGTTTTTAGGTCCTATTTAAATATTGTTAGGATTAAGATTCACGATGAAGTCGTCAAAAGGAAACACAAGACCTATGTAGAAATCTTTAACCACTGTGTGGAATCTTTGGTACCATTAATATTTTTTTCATAATAATAACGGTTCTCAAGGCTTGTACCATGTCTAGGGGAAGAAAACAAGAACATTAATATCACAATGAAAGTTCTCAAATTCAAGGGCCATGAACCAGGCCTCAAATAACCATTTAGATCTTATTTAAGAGATATTTGACCTTATAGTGGGATATGGGTATCATTAGGAATTGTTTTGCACCATATATGTTATTCAAGGTTTATATCATCACCAAGTGAGGTTGTCCCCTTGAAGTGGCTTCATTTTCAACTCTTTATCATTATCAAGGAATGAAGATACTTATTTCTATTCTTATGTTATTTGTGGAATTTGGTTCATAACAACAAGGGTTTCCACTATCCCCTCTTCTATTCTTATTGGTATCCAAAGGACTGAGAAGGATCATTAAATCATACAACAAAATGGGAAAATAAAAGAACTAAAATTAGGTAGGAATATTTTTATTTCCCATGTATTGTTTGTGGATGTTTTCCTCTTATTTGGAGTTGGTTCTATTAAGAAAACTTCTTGTATTAAAGAATCACTTTTTCTTATTGAATCTATAGGTAAGGAAGTAAACATGCATAAATACTATGTTTCTTTTAATGGTTTGACCTAAGGCCCTTTTTTTCCTCTCTAGTCATGGTACACACCTTGAGACCTATTATTATTATCAAAACGTACCAATGGTTCCAAATATACCCTACTTATCTCTTGTGTGGTTGTTTAAGGAATACATCACAAATCTTGGTCCTAAGAAGATTCAAATAGGGCCTAAGAGCCTTATGTTCTTTTCTATACATTATGCCCAAAACTTATGAATGGTGACCATATCTCACCCAAATTTCATATATACCTTATAAATAGGTCATATATCCATATATCCCTTATGAAAGTTCTCAAATTCAAGGGCCATGAAATGGGCCTCAAATAACCATGTAGATCTTATTTAAGAGATATTTGACCTTCCAGTGGGATATGGGTGCCATTAGGAATTTGTTTGCACCATATATGTAATTCAAGGTTTACATCATCACCAAGGGAAGAAAATCAGGGCCTTCTTCCCTAAATGAATATTTTTTATGCTTAATGGCCATGAAAAATGCCTTTATTTGGGAACATGTGCACCATTAATAGTATGTTTTGAATAAAAAGAATGGGTTTCAAGACCTATTATACCATGGCCAAGGGAGGAAATAAAGGTCCTTACGCCCTAAACAAATATTCTTGATATTAATGGCCATGAACAAGGCCTCAAACCACCATACATATCCTCTCTAAGGGATATATGGAATTTGGGTGGGATATGGTCACCATTCACAAGTTTTGGGCATAATTTATAGCAAAGAACATAAGGTGCTTAGGCCCTATTTGAATCTTCTCAGGACCAAGGTTTGTGATTTAGTCCTTAAACAACCACACAAGATCTATGTAGGGTATCTTTGGAACCATTGGTATGTTTTCATAATAAGAATAGGTCTCAAGGTGTGTACCATGGCTGGGAGAGGGAAACAGGTACCTTAGGTCCAAAATTAAGCTTCTTCACTTCAAAACATGCCCTCTATAGGAGGCCAATAGGAGGTCAATATCCTTAGAGTGGGATATGGGTTTCATTAGAAGGTTTTTTTCATGACTAGTGGGTCTCATACCATGGTTTGGGGGAGAAATCTGGTGACTTCTTACCTAAATTAGTATTATTGATCTAATGTGCCACAATCAAGGCCTTAAACCACAACATAGACCCTTTTAAAGTGGACCTTTGGCATACAAGTGGACTATAGTCTGTATATATACCACCTTCCACAACATTAAATGTTGTTTATCAAGATTTATATTTCTCACCTTAATGTAACCTAAAAAAATAAAAATGAAAATGAAATATTTTTATTAAAAACCCTGAAATTTCAAATAGGGGTCAAACATGTTATGTTCAGACACATTTAACTATTCATACAAATATCCATAAAATTTTGATTATTATTAAGTTTGTAACATTACAACTAACTGTTATAGTTTTAGCATACTGAAAATGGCAATATAGAGTTTCAATCTTATTTGTTGAAGACAAACATCTTGTTAAACAAATTCAATTTTTTAAGCAATAGAAATATTAAATTCTTAGATTTAAGTGGTATATGTTTGGTAAATAATATTTAAAATTTCATAAATTGAGTAGTTTAGATCCTTCTTAAATTCCAAATTTCATAAAGGCGAAGATGACTCCCTTACCCTGACATGTAAAACTCCCTCACCCTGACATGTTTCAAAATGAAATCTTTAGCACTAAAAACTTCTTGTAAGGGAAGTAGACTTATTTTCCTTATTTGGGCATGGTAAAGGCCTATAAACACATCCATTTTTCACAAAACTACCTAATGGCACCCAGAATACCACTCCAAGGTAAAAGAACCCACAAAGAGGGCATGTGCCATGGTTGGAGGCCTTGTTCACGACACATGATGCCTAGAAGGTTTATTTTCCATCATAAGGATATTGTTTCCCTATTATGATCATGGTCAATTCCTTGAGATTTTTCTTTAGTGAGGAAAACATCTTAATGGAAACCTTATCCACCTCCTAGGAAAAGGACCCCCTAATGAGGGTTCATGTCATAGTTCTAGGTGTTGTTCATAGCGCTTGAGGTCATGAAGGTTCAATTAGGGATTAATGTCATTTCCCCCCCTTGACCATGTTTAGCATTTAAGACCCATTTCCAATGCATAAAACCTACTAATTGTTCCCACATCCCACTCATAGGCTTCCAAAAAACCCATACAATGGACTCATGCATTGGCTCAAGCACTCAGTCGAGGCTCTTGATCTCAAGAATATTCAACAATATATTAAGGCACTTGTTTTCCTTCTTTGAACATGGTCAAGATCCTATGATATATACTCAGTGCACAAAACCTCCTAATGGACTCCATATCCAACTCTAATGCTAAGAACCCCTTAGATAGGGATTGTGTTATGGTTTGTAGGTGTTTTCATGGCGATTGATCCTAAGAAGTGATGTTTAGGGAATAAGGTCTAAGTTTTTTCCTCCCCTAACCATGGAATTTGAGCTCAAGAAGGTTCAGTTAGGGATTAAGACCCTTATTTCCCCCTTAACCATGTTAATCTCTCAATACCAATTTATATTGTACAAAACCTACTCATGGCACCATATCCTACTTTGGATTCTAAAGAACACCAACTACAACCATGAGAACCATTCCTAATGGGGGGTCTGACACATTTTTATTTAGGGCTTATTTTTTGGTTTAATCATTGTACTTGTATCACTCAAATAGTACAAAAATAACCTACAAGGGTCCTATGTGATGGCTCAAAGACTCGTCCAACACTATATCCTGAGAAGTTGTGTGGGTTGTATTTGTTGTTCATAGAAGTTAAGCCTAAGAATGTTCACTTATGGAACATGCCCCTTGTTTCCCTCCCTTGATCTTGGTTAGACCTTGAGACCCATTCTTAGTTCAAAAATAACTTATTCATGGTGCCCAAATTCCACTTGGAGGTGAATGATATGTTACATAGGTCATATGTGGTGGTTTGACCACTCTTCTATGGTTCTTGAGCTTGAGAAGAAAGGTTTAGGGTTGAATACTCTTGTTTCCTTTCATCAACTATAATCACGAACCTAAGACGCATCCATGATGAAGAAGACCTCATAATGTCACCCATATTCAACTTGGATGCCAAAGACTCCCCGGAGAGGACTCATGTCATGGTTTTCAGGTGTTGTTGATGGTGGTTGAGCTCGAGAAGGTTTAGTTATGGATTTAGGCCATTTTTTCCAACTTGTCATGTTTAGGCCTCTACACTCATTTGCAATGTGAAAAAAATAATCATGATTCCTATATCCCTCCTAAAGGCCAATGTTCTGTTATGTTTCTTTGAGAACTTGTTTAGGGATCTTGAGATTCAAAATCTTCAAAAATATTATAAGGAACTTGGTTTCATTCTTTGATGATAGCTAAGGTCTATATCCCACTCAAGTGTTACAAAAAGCTAACCATGTACCCAATAACTATGCCATGTGTGGAACCGAGACATGTTATTTTTTAGGGCCTTTGTTGTGGTTTAATCATGGCACCCATGTCCCTCTAGTAGGCCAAAGATACCATATGAAGGTCCTATGTCACGGTTCAAGGATGATTTCAATGAAATAACTTGAGAATCTTCATGGTTTTTATTTTTTGTTCTTGACTGGAGACTCTTCATTTAGGACATAAGGCCATTATTTCTCTCCCTTGACATTGGTTAGACCTTAATACTAATTATTGGTTCATAAATGACCTAGCCATGTATCCCATATCCCATTTGGACATTAATGATACCCTATAAAGGTAATATTTGGTTGCTTTAGTAGTCATACTTGGTGCTTTAGCTTTCTAATTAAGGTTTTCTATAGCAGGAAAACCCCTCTACAGACTACACCAGGGTTCTAAAATTTAGGCAGAGCTAACTATCTAAAGTCTCCTACTTTTTATCAACTATCCTAACTTTACCCCACAATCATACATAAAAGACAAGTTATAGGGATCCGATAGGCATACCTTAAACTCTGCTTCTGGTGTCGATCCCTTTGCACTTAGTTGTTTCCTGACTGCAAGTCTCCTCCCAAGGCTGACCTGCATTCACCAAAATACAAACAAGAAACTACAAGCATGCATTATACATATGGATTAGTGGGTTAGAAATCATAAAAAAGAAATGTAAACAACTCATATAAGTTTAAGACGTCATTTGGCGGGATGGAAAAAATACTTCTTTATATTAATCTCACAAAATTCACTTACAATATGAGACTGACACTGCTCCTTGAACTCGGTCCTGGGATCCTCTTTACAATGCACCAACTGCTTCCACGTTTCCTTCTCCTCTTCAGTTCTCTCTATGGGAATGGAAAGGGATTGCAATGGAGAAAAAGAGAATTATGGATCAAACTCACAATGTGGTTGTCGAATATTGGGGCAAAGGGGGAGTATAGAAATGGGCAGATTTTCTATGCTCTCGTTCTTCCCTTTGCAATGTGACCCAAACCCATTCTTTTATAGGCCAGAAGAGATAGTAACGGTTGGGTTGACTGGATATGGGTAGTCAAATGGTTAAGTAACGACCCATAAACAATGAGTGTACGCGCGTTGTAGTGGGGAAGCAAACATGTATACGCGGGCAGTAGTGGTGCAGGGCACGTACACCTTCAAAGAAATGGTTTTTTGAGGAGCTTGTTTAGTGATGGCTTGGAAAAGATAGCAATTTAGATGGCCTGATTCTAGGTATGCATGTCTAATGAAATTTAGGTTTATAACAGATGCCCCCTAATGTGTGAGGTCAGAAGAGCATCTGATGGCTGAAATACATTACAAATATTCACCGATGTACGAAGCGAGTGATCCCAGGAACCAGAGTTCATGAGGTACCATCTACAAAAAATAACAATTTGTCTCACTGAGGCGGGCATACCTATGCTAGGGATGAAATAAAATCATGGATGCCAATCAAATACACTACAGATCCATGTCATATAACTATATAAAGTGTAGTCGTGAGTAGTACACAATGGATATACATCTAAAAATAAAAATATATACATGTATTGTATCGATCTTCAAGAATCCAATGATGCCTGATGGTTGGAGATGAGGTCTTCAAAGCTCGAGAAACAACTTCAAAATCTTCAAAACTTGGGTAGGAGTGTAATATTAGTGTATAAATTCACTACCCATAGGTCTTTGACAGCTCGTCGGGAATAGAAAAGAGGATCTTGGTGATCAGTGCAGAGAACTTCATTGATTTTGATCAAGGACTTGATTAGTATTTTGGGGTGGTCGGGCATGAGGGAAAGAGACAAACTGCATAAGGGCCGACTCAAGCTTAGAAAGACTTCCCTTAGATGAAAGCACGACAAAAGATGAGACTTAGGTAGCATGGAATTGACATAAGCTCATGATGCAGGAGGCAATTCAAACTCTCCATGTGTTTGGAATGGTAACCAAATGGAGGAGGACATAGATCTTTGTAGCGAGAACAAATTCCTAAAGTCATATTGAATCCTAGGGCTTGAAAAACAAACAAAAGGATGTAATTTTTCCAAGGGAAACTCATTGTTCTATCAAGAAAATACTTTTCCCTTCCTCTTTTTGGGGTATATTTGATTTTTTTGTCTTTTTCAATAATCTTGGGAAGCTTGAAAAAAATAAAGAATGCTATGTTACAAAGGAGGATTGAGTGTCACAGACATACTAGCTCCAAGTGCAAGGAACACATTGATGCTCAGAGAAAGGGGACATATGTAGGAAAAGGACACTCGAGAAAAATCCTCCATGGGTCAAGGTGTCAAGACGTAGAGGCAAAGTGATACAAGGATTGTGTATAAGGCATGCTTCAAATGGTTCAGTTGAGAGAAACATGGAGCCGTCATTAGGCCAAAGACGCAGGAATGAAAATGTGATTAATCAGACACAATGATAACATCCTTCGATGTAATTTTAACGAGCCCATAGAAGGTAAGGTCGGTGGTTTTTCATGTTTAGAGAGTCTGAAAAAATGTAAAAGAAGACTCTACTAGGGTAAATTTTTTGAAGGTAGTCTATTCGGCTCGAAAAAGGGATAAACTAGCACCGAACAAACGTCTATTCAAAATCAGTTTAACGAGTGTGACAAAGACAAGATCACCTGGAATTATTTTCATATTTAAGGAGTTTGAAAAGAGATTAACTATGGACTCCGTAAGGGATGTTCTTCTAGAACAATTTAACGAGTGTGAAGAAACAAGGTCAATCGATCATCTTTTTAATTTTAGGGAGTCTGAAAAGAGCTTAACTATGGACTCCGTGGGGGTTCATTTTTTGTAGATTTAGTCCCTCGGGCCCGAAAATGGGGTAACATTATACATCAGAGTACTCTTCTAGAGAACCAAGGCTCCTAGAGTATAACTTTTTTCATACTTTTGACTATCCAGACCGAAAAAAAGGGGTAAACTACCATCGGATAGATGTGCCTTCAAATTTCAGTTTACTGAGCGTGAAGGGAAACAAGATCGCTCGAAAATCTTTTCATGTTTAGAGGGTCTGAAAAGGGATGAAAAGAAGACCCGTTGTGTTTTGGAAGTCCCGAGGGTGAGGTCAAGAGTGATAATGAATCATGCAAGTGAGGCTCAAACTCATAATCAGGAAAAACTGATAAGAACTTCTGAGCCTATAATCATTAGTAACGACATGGACACGAAAATGCAACCAGGATCTACCTAGGTCATCCATGTGAAGGTAATCTATACCACTAAATTATGCCACTTCTAGAGAAGGAGTGAGGATTCCGTGTCGCAATTCGATGGGATCGATCCTATGGAAAAGCGAAAAAGACAACAAGGTGCAACAAGTGGAGGTGGAATCCTACCTTATATGCACAAAGTTGGAAAAATGATTTTTTTACCAAAAGACCTTTAAAACTGACCCAACTCTCAAAAAAATTCCCAATACCCAAAGTAACATGTATCGTAACATCCCCCAAGAAACTCAAGAACCATATTGAACGATTTTCAAGATAGAAAAAATGACAAAAAGGGTCCAAAAAATGACAAAAAGGGGCCAAAAAGTCTATAAATAGAAAGTTGGCACCTCATTATCACCATTGTAAATTGAGAATTGACCAAAAGTCAAAAAACACCCCTTTTCCAAAATAGTTTATTATGGGAGCTTCAGTGGATGAAATGAACTTTTGTTTGGACAAAGTAAGTACACACTAACCTCTCTTGCATTTCCATCTTTCATTTTTGTATTTATTTTTGTTTTTTGGCGGGGCGTTGACCTTTAAAAAGGTCGGCCCCACGTGTATGCAGAATACCCAAGCACAACCCACGTGTACACATGGGAAGAAGATAAATTTCCCATGTGCACACATGACTGTCCTCAAGACAACCCGCGTACACCCTCAATTAAGTGAAAAATAAAAAACAACAAGAGTTAACTCTCCATCCACATGTCATTTTGCATGATGTACATGCATTGGAGAGAGAGGGAGCATGAGGACATTGATTTTTTGGTCTCTGAAGACACTTATGCTATTGTTGTTTTGTGACAATGTGGGTTGTTAAAGTTCTTTCAGTGTCCATTTATGAGGGCACAACCCAGGTTGCTAAATGCATTGATAAATTACTGGCATCCTAATGCAGAGGCATTCATGCTCGAGGGGTAGTCATTGACTCCAACAACTGAAAATATTTACTTAATGACTAGACTCTCAAGGAGAGGGGACCCAGTCAATTTGCGTACTTTCCCCCCTGGGCTGCACAACATCGAGGAGTTGATTGGAATCCATTGCAAGGATGGTATTGATAAAGTAGGTTCTCAAGTGCCTATACATAAGATTAGAAACCTATCACTCAAAGTGATAGTTCTACTTATTGGGTGGATCACTAGATCCACAGCTTTACATCAGGCTTCCCCGACGCACATGCATTGTGCAATACAGTTCTTAAATGCACGAATTTTTTACTGGAGTACCACCATGCTAGATTGCATGAAGAGACAACTAACAGAGTGTCGGATACAGGAGCACCGTAACATTGGGTTTGGGACCATTTTGTGTTCCTTTTTGTTTGAGAGCGTACCCAGTCTCAGTCCTCAAGATACTATATGAGGGCACAAGGCCTCTCTTCCAGTGCTATGCAGATGGGTGACATTGTTGCCAAGATAGGGGGGGAGGGAGGACCATAGATTCTTTCGATGAAAAGTTTCTTTATGGGTGTTCATGGAAGATTCTGGCGATAGAGGACTACCCTTATGTCGGGATCAATTTTTCTAGAGATCCTGACATGCCTGTACCTCCCAGAGTGGAGTGAGGAGAGATGGGTAAGTTTTCTTTTCAATTTTATTTAATTTTTATGTCTTTTTATATATATTGTTTTTTTTGTATACCAGAGTATATGACACTTATGTATCTATTATGTACATATGTGGGACCAGTGCATCCAGCAAACTTCTTGAGGACTAGATGGCATCCTCGACCAGAGGCAGGACCAGATAGATCCTTCGGACCAGCAACAATAGCAGGGGGTGTTATCACTGAAATTTCGTCTGCACATGGCGACAAGAACTCTGCATTGTCAAAACAACAATGAAGTCATTCATGGCACTGAATTAATTTCACAGCATTCCAGAAGGGTCAAAAACTATACAAAGTAACCAAAAATTAAAGGGTGCTTTACAGTAGTTTGGTGCACGTGCACATGCGCAGGACAAGAATGTGCTATGCGTGCATGCACGCTCAACATGCGGCTATCAGCGCAAAAACCCGTGCACCTGCTAAGACAACACATTTATTGAATTGGTCGGCCTCCCAACCACTTACGGACCAGCTCCCAATATGATTTGACTCCCAAATCCAAGCTAAATCCGCAGGGTAGGCGGGTTAATGACCTAATGAAGCCCTAAAGAGCCCCTTTTCACACTTTGAAGAGGTTACATAATCGCCCGGTGATGTGCTATAAAAAGCCATAAAGGAACATTGTTTTCGCAAGGAATTCCAGGTATTGTTATGCTGCTAAGATTGTTAAGGGCTCATTCTTTGACGATAACACATCGACAACATTTCATAGAGCCATTCGCCTCTCCATTGAGTGGATGTGTTGGGAGTTCTTTCACTATCAGTCTTATTTCTTCGCATTGTAAGGAAAGCAAGTTTGTGACGGACTCAAGAGCCTACCTTTGGGGGAAGAAGGTACCACAGTTCCCTTCCTTCATCGTGCTCTGATTTCATCAATAGACCAGCTCAAAACCATTGGTGATATCGGTGTCTTTTTTGTGTTTATTGTTTCTTTATCCATATGTTCACAATTTAGTTTGTTTTCGTTTAATTCTTGCTTGTAGTTTGTTTTGTTTCCTCTAACCCTTTCCTCCATAGCTGTCATGCTCTGCAAGACCCAACAGGGCATGTAAGCACCCTCGATTTTCTCACCAGGTGACGAATTGGGTGCAAACAGACTGGTGACTCCGTTGGGGAGATAGGTATCAATTCCTCCCTCATTTGGGTTTATTTTTCTTTCCTTTTGGTTTTATTAACTTGCAGGGACACAAACTGGCCTCCGCCGACCTGCTAACCAGTCAATTCATAAGAGAATTGAAGGAAATCCATCCGAATTTTCTTTCTCAGTCACTTGTCATAGGTGCGCGGGTATTTCACCCCATAGACGCGCATCTTGCGCGCATGCGCCTGCACAACGTTTTACCTCTGCGCACATGCTCTTTAGTTCTCAACACTTTCAGTGCGCAGGTGCCATATGCGCCTCTGTCTACACTGGAGGTCGCGCATATGAACTAAATTTCACATTGTAAGGTTTTTGGATGTGGGGAAAGTCATTTTCCTTCTCAAGAATGATGTTATGCATCCTCTAAATACTGCACCACTTAGACCCCTCAACTTATAAAGGGGATAGTCAAACAAACATAAGCACTTAGGTGGATAAAAATCATTTTTCCTTATTTGATTTTTGCCACATGGATGGCTTGTTTTGATTTATAATCTAAGAAACACATCAATTTTAGTCACATCTAAATCACATTTTGGGACTCGTAGTTGGAGTAGAAATCCTTGATTATGCTCTTCTCTTGCGCAATCAAGCGATCTTGAGAATCAGAAAGAGATTGTGAAAACAATCTCATCTCCCTTAACAAAATTTCAAAAACTTTTAGGAGAGGACAACGACCCTTTCGGGACCCCTCTTAGCTTCATTTTTTCAAACACATTCTTGTAACGGGCCCATACATGCCCACATGTCAACAAAGCTAGAATAGTGTTTTGAATTTATGCTTTCTTAGATCAAAAAACTAGGAGAGTTTAAAGTTTTGTAACGGGCCCACACATGCCCACATGTTCAATCTAGGATAGTTTCATGCTTTTTCTAGATTAACTCACACATAGGGAGTTAAAGGATAGTAATGGACCACATGTCCACATGCTAGTTTCCTAGGGCTTTTAAAATTCCGCAAGGTTGTACCAATGAAATCTAGCTAAATAGGTAATCACACTCTTGTAAGGACCAAGCGAATTCCACATGCAGCAAGGTGACATCTAAATAACTAAAACTTGGTACACTTTCACTCACACACAAAAGTCACTTCTTCACTCACATAGCCTCTTCTTGAAACGTGGAGGTCTAAGTAGGTTTCCTCCAAAGGGATTCTAAAAACACCCCATCTTTTCTTGATAGGACTATCCACTCCCAGTTTTAATCAAACGAGGTTGGTTCTCACCCCCAGCCTCACAAAACAACTTCATCTAAAATATTTCTAAAAACTCACTAAGTTTTCCTCCACAGGAGGTGCCAAAATAAAATTTTAGTCTAGGTAGGATTTCGGGGGTAGGCATCCAAAAAACCCCTCGTTATCTGGTTCTCACATTTTCAAACATAGAAGTTGACAAATAGGGAACTTTAAAAATCCTCCAGGTCCAGTGTTCCAATCACCATAAGGCAGGGAGATACCCATGAAGGGTCGAAGGCCGAGGTCCAGTTGTTATGTGCGTCCCCCCTTGAGGCACCCACCTCTTGGACGGGATCCAGCCCGTGACCCATTTCTTAGGCTGAAAATATAAATGCCGCACTTGGACCGAGGTACCTAGTGACCAACTTTAGGACAACTACCCAGGTGGCAATTGTGGGCTGCAATCGCACCTTGATTGGATTTTGTGTGGCTATTGGGAAGTATCACCAACTCTTTCAGGATATTGCCCCCTCTACCTCTCATTATAACCAGTTATTTCATCCTTCACTAGTGTCTCTTCCGGTGACTTCAAACCCCACTGTTGAGTACTATTGAAAGGTCCAGTGCTTTTGAGAGGAAGGACGTTACGTATTTTAGGACACGAGCATTTGCTTTCATTTTGATTCCCATGTGGACAAAACCCTCTTACCCACATATATGCTTCTTTTTCATTTATGTATGGTGCACATCTGATTACAGTTTGACTTTGAGATATATATTTACAGCAAAGACTCTTGTTTCTTTATTCCTCTCACCACTTTGTGCACACATCCACACAACTAGTCTGACATCATAGGGGAACCACAGAACCTCCATCGTTCACGACGCTTTCTCAACCTTCCTCCTATCTTAGGGGGAGTATATGGTCGTACCCACTCATCGGTACCTCCTTCACACACTCCTGCGAGTGCTACCATCTTGGGATCAACTTTGCTTGGTTCTACATTACTTGGGTCAACTTTCCAAGGTCATCTGTCCACTCGCTCTCATTTACACGGAAGCGGGAGACCTACTTCCCCTCAAGGAAGGAGCACTAGCCCACCTAGTCCCCATCAAGGGTCATGTTCACAACACAACATGGCTGGAGCTAACCCTCCCCCACCACTACAGATGCCATACTTGGCCTCTCTCAACATACCGGATCTCACCAAACTCACGAATGATCCCATATTGCATGACGCCACATGGCCTGCAATGCCCACCAAACTTCCTTCAGACATACCAAAGTTTGAAGGAAAGGTAGGGGATGACCCCGCCAACCATGTCATGACCTTTCATCTATGGTGTTCTTTCAATAGCATCATGGACGATTCCGTCAGACTGCGATTATTTCAATGCACACTTATCGGCCCATCAGCCAAATGATATGTCGAAGAAAAATCAGGGTCCCATACGACTTTTGAATCATTAGCCAAAGCCTTCCTGACCTTTTTCTAATTACCCATCCACCATGATAATGGTCTAGAACTACTGTCTAACTTCAAATAGACCTCATCCACCCACATCGCTGACCACATTCATGAGTGGCGTAGGTGACGTAGTTTGTGTAAAGCAGAAACCACCAAACAACAATGCCTTGACTGGTTTCTTAGATCACTTGTCTCTCTACTTGGTAAGGACGTCGATTCCACCTTCCCTCAATCTGAAGAGGAAGCCATTAGTAAGGCCCAAAAATATGATCTCATTTACACACAGTCAGGATACTTATACACAATACTTCCCGATCTTCCCAAACCTAAGCCATTTGGCCAAGACAAACCTGGGATGTCTCATTCAGCAGACGGACTAATAGGTGCCACCACACACCATGGTCCACAACCCCAACCACCACCGATGTATGGAACATCTCAGTACCTGCCGGTATATGGGGGCACTCCTTATTACCCCCCGCCCACTTATCAATAGCCATACCCTGTTGCTATACCTCCAACCATCAGTGGACCACCACCGACACCTCCCATATATCTGCCTATTCCCACAAGCAGGGGTACTCCCTCAACATCAAATTATAGTAATAGTGAAATCATTGTGCCTCCCTATGTTCCTTATGGATTGACACCACCGCAAAATCCATACTTCCCCTTTCCTGGTCCTCCACAACCCATGGCTCCCCCACATCCACATGCGGGGGTAAATTTTGTTCAACCTTCCGCTACTCAACAATACCAGAATTTTGAACACTTGAATACAGCCAACCCAACTCATCCATTGAAAAATACCAGGAAGAAAGGAAAGAATAGGAATAACAACAATCCTGGTCAAGGCGAGAATCAAACCCACAGCACCAACCCCCTGGGGGTAACCAGAACCAAGGGAGCCAAAACCCCCAAGGGGGCAATAACAACAAATGACAAGGGTGAAATAATGTTAAAACCATCCACCCTTGTTCCCTTTGTGGTGAGTTCAGTCATTACACTCACCATTGCCCCCAGATCGCTGATTTCAAATGGTTGAAAGACTCAGGTAGTCTTCCCCCTACCCCTGCACAAACTGCCCCTCAACAGGCACCACAACAGTATGTGCAACAACCCCCTCCTTCCGTACTGCAAAATCCTATTCCACATCAAGGTGTGATAAACACCCAACAGGATGCACAACGTCCCCCACCTCAGGTGGGACAATGCCACAACCCTAACAATCCAGCAGAGCGTACCATTCTCCTCACCAGTGAGGAAGAAATCCTTCTGCAAACAAAAAATCATCAGTATCCAGCTGAGTCTACTCCTATCGCTCCAGAGACAAGCCCTACACCGACGGGACCCCCATTGGTGATCCCTCGCCCTTCCTCTGAACCACCACTACGCATCCCTCGCATCCCCTTGCGCCGGAATGTCCACAACCCACAGGCTAGGGAAGCTCATAATTATAGCTTGGTGGATGACTTAGCACAATCCCCGGCTGCCATGTTAGTCTTGGAAGTCCTCCATACTTTTCCTACACAACGGAAATATCTACTTTCCACCTTAGGAGAAGTCGACCCAGCTGAAACTCGACTCATCACCTTTGACCTTGATAGCTGCGAACCTCGTCTTCCTGCCTTGGTCGCTATTCAAATACCAGTAAAAATACGGAACATCACTGTCCATCGGTGTATCATTGACGAGGGTGCATCTACATGCATCATGTACAAAACAGTATGGCAGAAAATTGGTTCCCCAGAACTCATACCCTCTGCCATTACATTACGAGCTTATGACGGACG
>ML782017.1:479468-507630 GCA_009831015.1 Picea engelmannii | reverse complement strand
AACTCGGAGGCAAAACCATTCTCATTGATATCGAAGTTATCGACGCCCCACTCGATTACAATATCTTGTTCGGACGTAGCTACATGTATGCTATGAAGGCAGTGGCATCTTCCGTCTTTTGAACAATCATGTTCCCCCACAACAGAAAGATTGTGACCATCGACCAAGTCTCACATTATGAGCCAAACCCATCTGCCAATCTTGATAACATTCTTCCTCTCATCCACACCAACCACGACACATACCCACTCATAGAGATGGGTCCTGGAATTTTCAAAGATCCATCCTTATTAGGGATATACCATGGAGCACCTCCACTCCTTCCCCCTAATCAAGTATGCATCATCACATCTAAAAAAACTCACACGGTGGATACCCATCCTCCTCAGGAGGCTTCAGCCATTCCTGACATCTCAACAGTCACAACACCACTCCCACAGGAGCCTCCTGCGAATTCGTCGACCCCTGCAGTCCACGAATCCACACCCCCTCAGGGACCTAGTCCCATTTGGGACACAGTTCCCCGACCCCTCACTCAAATTCCCTTCTTTTACCCACCACCCAGTGTAGAAGCTTTTTAGGTAGCCGCAACGCTCACACTACCCAATATGTTGTTAGCAATCCTAGTGTGGTATTTACATCCACCTGAGATGGTCCCTCGCCCACAGGAAGGCCTCACCCCCACCACCCCCACTACCCCCATACTCCCTACCCCCCCTGCTATAGCTGGGGGCAGGAGAAAGAAGAAGGATCCCGCAGCTCCACTTCCTCCGTGCATTCCACCACCTTGCGCATTATGTGAGAAAGAGGGCCACCAAACCAACAAATTCCCATCCCTACCTGAATTACAGAATTTGATTCCCCCCAATCCCACTCCACCAACACCCGTCACTACTGCAAGTACCACTACCACCAACCCTTCCAGTAGTAAAGGGTTGAGGACTAAATTTGCGTTTTCTATATGTTGAGAATATGTCCATTACACTCACCATTGCCCAGCACTGCCACATTTTCGACAAACGTTAGCCTGTTGTATGACAAAACTTCCAGAACAACCCACGCCCCACCACGTCCGCTTCAAACATCACTGACATTCACTATGTCACTACTTCAGTTAATGAACGTATGATATGCCCTTGCTCTCTCTGTGATTCACTAACCCATTTTACATACCAATGTCCTATGATCCTTGCCTACAGGCAACGTCAAGTGGCCCTGCTTCACCAACCCACAGAGGCGATAATTGACATTACTTCACCACTAGAAGATCGTCATGTCATTTCTCCAGAGCCCGAGGCACTCCCATCACCTCCATGGTTCTTACATGATGTCGCTGAGGATCTACCCCGCAACCCTCCCAAATCTCCTGCTCATTCCCTGACGGAGACTCTCCATCCAACCACCACGGGTACCCCTCAGTACTTCAACATATGGTTCATGTCGAGTGAACCCTCACCCTCTACTTGTACCCCTCCCCTTGCTTTTTTAGTAAGGGGAAATCACACTAGCACTAAGATCACTCATCACGACCCCTTATATTCCCATCATTTCCAAAATGACGAGGAAATACTGGAAGAGCTACACAGCCCAGACTCTCCCTGGGATGCACTACATCATCATGCACTCTTCCTCCCACAGGAAGCCCTCATGCCTCCTAATCAAAACCCCGTGTATGTGGTCGAAACCAAATATTTTATCCCATATGGACCTATCGATTGGTTCAAAAATCCCATTCCTCCCCCTGATGCATTCGAAGAAGGCAACATGGATAACATTTTCCCCACCATCAAAATTGACATTTCCATTAAAAACGGCGTCGTCGAAGAAATCATCATTGGAGCTGCTTACACTCCTCAGGAAATTGTCGCATATAAAGACCTCTTCCAGGAATACCGAGACATTTTCACCTAGTCATACACGGAGATGCCTGGTCTTGACCCATCTATTTTCGAACATCGCATCGACACCTGGTCTGACATCACACCAGTTCGCCAGAAACAGTGACCGCTACACCCTTCCAAGGCCGCGACTATCAAAGCCGAAATTGACAAATTACATATGGCCAGATTTATTTATCCCATCACTTACACTTCACAGGTTTCCAACCCTATACCTGTTGAAAAAAAACAAGGCACTATCCGCGTTTGCACAGACTTTCACGATCTCAATAACGCATGTCCAAAAGACAACTTCCCAATGCCTTTCATCGATCAGATTATCGACGATTGCGCTGGCCACGAGGCTCTCTCCTTTATGGACGGATTCTATGGCTATAACCAAATTCAAATCCACCCAGCCGATCAATACAAAACCGCATTCATTACCTCGTGGGGTACTTTCGCATATCGTGTCATGCATTTCGGCTTAAAAAATGTCGGCGCAACCTTCCAACGGGCGATGACATACATATTTCACGATCTGGCTGAAATCATCCTCGCCTACTTGGACGACCTCACAACTCGCTCCAAGAAACGCACCCAACATCTTGATGATTTACGAATCATTTTTCAACGGTGTCGTCAGTATAACATCCGCTTGAATCCTCTCAAGTGTGTATTCTGTGTCACCGCTGGGTGTCTCCTCGATTTCATCATCTCCCAAAGTGGAATTACTATGGACCCCCTCAAATTCAAAGCCATCACCGAAATTCCACCTCCACGGAATTTACGACAATTGCAGAGTCTGCAGGGAAAAGCTAACTTCCTCAGATGCTTTGTTCCTAATTATGCCATACGCGCACATGGTTTCCTTCGCTTACTACATCACAAGATCCCCTTTCATTGGGACGATTATGCCCAACAATCATTTGACGATCTCAAAACAACACTTTCAAATGCACCTTTGATTAGTGCACCTGACTATAATCGTGACTACATCCTCTACGTATCAGCATCAACTGTATCAGTAGCCGGCATCCTCGTCCAGCTCGGAGATGAAAATCGTGAACATGTCATTTACTACATTAGTAAGAACCTCTCAGGACCACCCTTGAAATACAAACACGAAGAGAAACTTGCTCTCACAGTCCAGAAACTGCGCCATTACATTCTGCTTCGGACCACCAATGTCATCGCAGACTCCAACCCTATGCAATACTTGCTCAGCCGTCCACAAGTTAATGGAAAATTCGCTCGATGGATCGTTATCCTTCAGGAGTACAACCTTGAGTTTTCAACACCTAAAAGCAAGAAGGCCCTCGTTCTCGCTGAACTTGTCACGGCTCTCCCCTCTGACACCACCAATTCCCCTATCAACACCGACTTTCCTGACAAAACATCTCTTTTACATCACTTCCGATGACCCTTGGTATGGCGACCTTCTCGTCTACCTATGAAATCAAAAGTTTGGTCAACACCTTTCACGAGATGATCATCGGCGTATTCGCCATCAGGCCCCCCGCTATCTCCTCATCGGAGACATCCTATATCAGCGGGGCGTTGACACCATTCTTCATCATTGCCTGACTATTGACGAAGCCGACATAGTCTTAAACGACTTCCACATCGGTGCATGTGGGGACCACCTTTCGGGTATCTCCACGGTTCAAAAAATTATCCGAGCCAGTTACTTTTGGCCTACATTGTTTCATGATTGCATTCACGCCGTGAAACGATGCGAGCAATGTCATCTCTATGCCAACAAAGCCCGCTCTCCCCCCACTCTTCTTCACCCCGTCATTATGGCTGACCCCTTTTGTAAATGGGGCATCGACTTTATGACTTGTAATCCTCTCTCGAGCAATGGTCACAAATACATTGCTGTCACAGTTGATTACTTCACCAAATGGGCCGAAGCTATGCCCACTTTCAACAACACTGCTGACACTGCAGTGCGTTTCTTATTTAACCATGTCATATCCTATTTTGGTGTACCACCCCAACTCATTTTCGACCATGGGAAACACTTTAAGAATGAGATATTCGTCGAACTCTCTACTCGGTTAGGCTTCTCTCACAAGTTCGCCTCACCATATTATCCTCAGTCAAATGGACAGGTCGAAGCAGTGAACAAAGTCCTCAAGACCATGTTACAGTGTACGGTTAATAAACATAAAACCAATTGGCATCATATTTTATTTTCCACGCTATGGGCTTATCGAACGGCAGTAAAGACCACTACATGTTTCACGCCCTTTCATTTAGTCCATGGGGTCAAGGCAACTCTTCCCATCGAGTGCGAAATTCCCACCCTACGCACCGCAATTGAGCTATTACCTGACACCGCTCCAATGGAGCAGCGATTGCTAAACTTGGAATCGCTGGATGAAGATCACCGATCTTCATTACAGAACAATGAGGCAGCTAAAAAATGATCCAAATCTACCTTTGATCGCCATGTCAACCTTCGTTCATTTCGCGAAGGCGACCTCGTCTTGGCCTATGATATCGCTCATGACACCTTTGGCTAGGGAAAATTCGAATCACTTTGGCGTGGCCCTTACATCATCCAACATTGCCTCACAAAAGGTGCATACATCCTGGCCTCCCCAGAAGGCCTCTCACTCAAGGAACCCGTCAATGGGTTATACCTCAAGAAATTTTATGCTTAAAAGTAGTCACACTACTTTAGGTCATTTTCTTTTTTCTAGTGTTTTTAATTTTTTTTTCTCTCACCCCTCTCGTCTAAACTACCTTTTGTGCTATTGACAGATGCTTCCTTCACTAGCTTACAACATTGGTTATGCCGATGGCGCCAGCCGCTGGACACAAAATCTCGCTTCGACGGCTTGGGATTTATATACCCCCTCACATGAAATGCTACATTCCAGCGGCATCTGTTTGGGACCAGCAACCAACAACCAAGCCAAATACATTGCAGTCATTGGCCTCCTAGCCGATGCCCAACGTCATCATATTCATCACCTTAGCGTCTTCCTAGACTCTCAACTAGTCGTTCTCCAGCTCAACAATGTTTACCGTATACGCGATCCATGCCTCTTTTGCAAATACCTGCAAGTTAGATTATTTTCTCGGCATTTTGATTCCATTACATTTACACATATTCCAAGACAATTGAAGCAAACAACAGATGAAATAGCTAACATGGTGTTAGATTGGCATATATCACATCAAGCTACACATACATAACACATCTCATACATCCTGTCACAGCATATAGATAAGATAGACATCATCATCATTACCAACAAAAAACATATGTAAGCAAAACCAGGATCTCAAAAAAGATGTATACTCATATATATATATCGAGGCCTATCAGGCCATCCGAATGTTTACATACAAAAAATACATATACCCGCAGGCCAGTGGCACACATCGGTACAAAATTGGCTCACCATCCTATATACAATCCAAAAAGATATACATGATACATCCATCAGGGTGCCTCTATCGCACCCCCAGCTACTCCTCCCTCAGAAGGAGGTGGTGGCCCACCCCCACCTGCCCGAGGCGGTGGTGGTGGAACACCTGCAGGACCCTCCTGCCCCAACGGTAGGCATCCACTAGTCATGGCGGCAAGAACAGTTGCTCGTCGCACGATCGACCGCCATGGTGGCGGTAACCCTATGCAATGCTCCAAGAACCACTTGTCTTGGATACGGATCCACATGCCCTCAGGCATGTCCTGTAACACCGTCTCCAGACGACAACGTATATCATCAAAATCACCTCCGACCGCCGTCGGAGGAGCGTGTGATGGCCCCACACCAGGGTCATCAAATCGATGCCTCCTCGCCAGTCTCTCGGGCTCTGCTGGTGCCCCCGCGGCCTCATCCTGCCGACGTCTCCCTCCACATGGTGGTCTCTCCAGTTCTTGCTGAGCCGACGCTCTCTGGAACTCCACCTCATGCTCGTGAGGTGCCAAATTTGCACATGCACAAAACTACCAACACACGATCGTATCAGTATCTATCATCATACATATGAACTAGTATATCAAAAAATAAGATAAATCAAAACATATACAAAACTCAAACATACCTCGGTGATCAAAAATCTCCCCAAGAGGCAGTACCATGTCTAGGTCCCCCCGGAAGTCCACCCCAGAATAGGGGTATCGAAGTATGACCTGTGGCATCTGCCGCTAGATCTGTGCCACCTGCACCATGAAGTAGTGCCCGCCTTCGCCACCACCGTGGCGAACCAAAATCTAAGACCACCACCTCAGTCGAGGCTCTTGCGCCCTGGGTGCCTCTAGAATAACCCATGGGCACAACATCGACACCCTCTCCAGAAACCAAGCTACCAGGATAGAGCCGAAAGAAAACTCCCTGGTACCTGTGGACCGACAATGGTCCAACTGCGCGATCATCTGTGCGTGCAGTGTCAAACCCCAGGCAAACCGCTCACGACCCACCACCACTCTCTCCATCACCAACAGCTGGCCACCACTGATCCGTTGGGTCGCCAGTGACCCATACACCCGAACAATCATCGCCGCTATGCAACAATGCAACAGGGCATCTATACTGCTAATACTGACTACAGTCCCAGACATGTAGTGCTCGCCTGAGAAATATCGCTCGGCGACCTCTAACAGTTGTGTACCCCTTGGAAGCACAGGTTCTGTCGGCAGCGGTGTCCCCCAGAAGGGGAGCCCAGTCAAGAAATATATATCCTCCACTGCAGTGAAGGGGATATGCTCTCCTCGCACGAGGAAGCAGTGCATATCTGGGCTCCACATCTGGAGCAAGAACTGGAGTAAGTACTCCTGTGCCCATATCAACGGGCACTCAAAAAACTTTAGCAACCCACTGGTTGCTAAATCCTCTCTAACTGCAGGCCCTGCATTGGCTACAACATCTCGCAGCTGCGACCAGTCTCGCTCGTGTCACTGCACATCCATAGTCACCGATAGCCACCTGCACACAACTCAGAGTCTTATATCAGCTAATGCAACCATCCAATGCATCAAAAAGCCTCCTGTTTTACCCTTCCACCTTGCCTCTTAGGTGCGGTTTTACCACCCCCAGGCATGCACACATGTGCACCTGTTCACTGTACAGGCGCGCACGTATGCGCGCCTGTTTTTCCCACAGGCGCGCTCGTGAGCGCGCCTGTTCACCATACAGGCGCGCGCTAGGGCGCACCTGTCAACCCCATAAGTGTGCTCTGGTGCACACCTGTTCACCCCATAGGCGCGTACTAGTGCGTTCCTGTCCACCTCACAGGCATGCCCCTAGGGCGCGCCTTAAATTCTCCCCCACACGCATCAATGTGCATGTATTCAGTGGACAGACGTGCATGTATGCGCGCTTCCCACTGAATCGCCCACGCATGCGGACCCACATCCTATGAAAAAACCCCTTAAACCCCTTGTACGCCCCCCCGTACCTACCCTGCCCTCAAATTGGAAACCTATTTCTATGCAAGATGATCAGACCACTAACCTGATACTCGCACATCGATGATCGGATACCCCATGCTCCCTAAAACTCCAAATCTCATCTGCAATCTGCTCGTCCAGTCACTGCAGCAGCAGGTATAAATGAGGTGGCAATGTGGGCCCTACAGCTATATATAGGCCTTTTTCCAAACTTCCACTCAACATTCCGGGAGCCCAAGGTGTCCGTTTTTCAAACCGTCTTCAACCACGGGATTAGCATCCCGCCGCCTACATCACGACTGTCCCTGGGTCACCTTTCGTTCTAGGCCCCCGGGGCACCCTTTTTTCCATATCATGGTCAGGTACGCATGCGCATAGTCACATTTGTCAAATACAAGCTCATATCTTTGATTCTCTTCAGATAGTGTTCACTTTGGGTATTTGGTTATTATGTGTGCAGGTACTTGCTCATCAGTCGTCAACATCATCCCTTCAGATATATATTCAGCACTGGCATGTAGTCTATCCCACTATATTGCATTTACATTTCCAGTCATGCCCTCTGATATTGGCCTTTAGGATCCTCATTCCCAGCTCTGCAGTACCCACACCTCCATTTGCATCTTCGGTAATGTAACCCGGTAGCATTCTCACCCACATGATTTGTCCCATTCCTAGCACCCTTTGGCACTTTTGACACTCATGCTGTTTTTCATTACCCTTTAGGGATGGGAGTCCCGATAGTATTTCATCATGTCGTGAATCAACCACATACTCTTTCTCTTCATTTTGCTAGCTTTACCACATGGACTCTCGGATTATCTCTTTATGGTTCTATTTTTTACCTGCACCTCCGCAGGATCATGAGCCCTTCATTTCATCCACACTCATTTTTCCCATCTGCGAACCTACCCTCATTTCACCTACCTCATACAGAAACTCACCAATGGGGCCCCCACCCTTCATCAGTTTCCCAAGACAATTCTGCCCTCCCTGGGGCACACATTTCACACTGGGGCACCCGTTTCTGTATTTGTACATTTCTCCCCAAAATTATTCATTATTTATTGTACAAACACCTTTATTTTCAGTCATTACATTTTTTGTCGTCACCATTCGCGACTTGCTTTCTTTTGGCCACACGCAACCCATGTCACCCTTGGTTGGAGCATTACTTATCATTTACCCTTGTCGGAATCATCCATATATTCAAAGTACTCCACATGTCAGTTACCTCTACCCTCTGAATTTGTTCACCTTGTCCCGCCTCTGGCACAACTTAGCACCGGTCTTGTCATCCCCCTGACACTCAACCTTGTTACACGGTTGCAGCCACTGTTTCTCTCATACATCCTCCAGCCAAGGGCAGTCTTGAGTCATCCCACTCCTTGACTTCATCCATGTACCTCTGCCACTTCCTCACCTCAGTAGATTCAACGGATCCCTTTGCTTCTGGGAGTCGCGTCCCCCTTTTGTCGACATCAACACACTTTTCCAGAAGGGTGATAGTATCTTGATCCTCATTCTCTATTTTAATGAGAGATCTCGAACGACACAGGGTGAAACACCATTGCTACCTGCTGTCGTTGGCCCCCATAACATACGACGCCAACACTCTCTCATGTTATGGTGGGTATTACTTTGCGACTATTGCAGTTATTTTTGTCATTTGCCGAAGACCTCTGAACTTGGTAGGGCCATCAATGCCCACATCATCGTCGTTGCTTATTACCGCGATCATTGCCTATTATTCAAAGTATGCTCCTTTGCATAATTGTCTTCTACCTTTATCATTACCACCCCCGAGGGCACTGCAGTCGTCTACACCAACACTTTCCTCATCTTTTTTCAGAGTTACATAAAACGAGCATGGGGCATGCCCACCTCGTTTGTACACAGTTGTATATTTTTTCTGCACGTCTCTTAGAAGGTCGAGATACCAGTTCCTTTTTTCTCCAATGGATCGCTCCGAACGGTCCCACTATTGCTTTCCCTTACAACAACATTCTCAGTAGAAGAAACATTGATGGATTTCGGCTATACGTATGCTCCTAACCTCATCCATCAGGGGGCATCTGTTATCACTGAAATTTCATCCGCACATGGCGACAAGAACTTCGCATCGTCAAAACAGCAATGAAGTCATTCATGGCACTGAACTAATTTCACAGCATTCCAGAAGGGTCAAAAAATATACAAAGTAACCAAAAATTAAAGGGTGCTTTATAGTAGTTTGGTGCGCGCGCACATGCGCAAGACAAGAACGTGCTATGCACGCATGCGCGCTCGATGGGCGGCTGTCAGCGCAAAAACCCATGCACCTGCTAAGACGACGTATTTATTGAATTGGCCGACCTCCCAACCACTTACGGACCAGCTCCCAATCTGATTTGACTCCCATATCCGAGCTGAATCCATAGGGTAGGCGGGTTAATGACCTAATGAAGCCCTAAAGAGCCCCTTTTCACACTTTGAAGAGGTTACATAATCGCCCGGTGATGTGCTATAAAAAGCCATGAAGGAACATTGTTTTCGCAAGGAATTTCAGGTATTGTTATGCTTCTAAGATTGTCAAGGGCTCATTATTTGACGATAACACATCAGCAACATTTCATAGAGCCATTCGCCTCTCCATTGAGCGGATGTGCTGGGAGTTCTTTCACTATCAGTCTTATTTCTTCACATTGTAAGGAAAGAAATTTTGTGAGGGCCTTGTTATCACTCTGTAATTTGCCCAAGGCTGAAAAGGAAAACACAGAGGCAACATCAAAACCACTTCGAGTCTTGGATCTAGCCCTCCAAGACTCAGAGAGGGATCTCTCTGTCTGATATAGCTTTGTTTAAAGAGGTATTAGGCTAGTTGTGAAAAACAATGGGCTTTGTTGTCAAAGTGTTTTTGAATTGGTTGAGACAGTTCACACATCCATTGGGCTAAAAGCAGGGACACAATCTGGTTAAAGAATGTTTCCCCACGCCAAACTTGTTGAATACAAAAAATCTCAGAATTGGGTTATAATCTCTGGCAATCTACTTGTATTTCCTGGAGGTGGAATGAAATTCAAAGACAAAGCCCTCAGCTACATCAATTTTATTGAAGAGGTCTTACCGAATGTTGCAGGGGGAACGCATACAAGGTTTATGAAGAAGAACGAGATATCTGGAGATAAACAAATAGTGGGCTCGGTATACAACTATTAATCCATCACACTGGTCATTAATTTCCTAATGCATAACAGGTGGCGACGTAAACCAGCGTTTAAGCAGTAGTTACAGGGAGGTGGCAGAGGTTCCTATTTTCCAGGCAGTGGTTAGAAAATTCATCCCCCAGCTGGAAGTATACTCCAAACAACCTCCAACATTCACGAATTGTTTCCTTCATTAGCATTTGGTGCTGTCACAGTCTTTTTGCCAGCGAATTTTAAACCTCCTCCAACCTGTTCCAGATGTCAAAGCAAATAGTCACCACATTCAGTCTTCAATTAGTTTACTGTTGGAGACAATCTACAGGTGGCAAAACATTCCTGTCTAAGAAGATTTGACTCAGTTGCCAGCAAAACTCAACAACTCCAGATGTCGAGCAGCAGATACCAAATCCAGTTCCCATTCAGTTTTCTATTCGATTTGTTTAAGGAAAAAATTGATAGGTGTTATTTTGTAACTGTTTACTATTCTTAGACTGCAGCGGCAGGGCCCGAGTCTTGAAGGGATGAGGATTGTTTTATTATATATAGAGCTGTAAAAGATAGAGTGAGGGTTCGACTGGGCTGGCAGGAGAGAGTTAGACCTGTGTGAGAGGTCCATGACCTGTAGCTTTTATTTTTTCATTTGCTGGAGCTGAGGGTTGTGTTTTAGCCAGAGAATGTCTCTGTATGTTTTTCAATGAATGATCAGTGATGAACTAAGTATTTTACAGGATTCTTGTGCAGTTATAGTGGTGGAGTTTTCTCTTTGTTAAATGATTTCACTGTCATCTTTTTCCATTTATTTTTTGTTCTTATTATCAGAAGGAGAGTAGTAGGGGTAGAATTTATTATCAGATACTCTGCCTCTCAGCTCCTAATAATCTCTATGTTGATCTTCTAAAAGGCTAGCTTAGGGATTCTTAAGTGCTCCTTTGCCTGTCTTTTTCCTCACCTATTCCTTCCTCAAGCCAACGCCATCAACACTTAAAGGCTAGATTAGGGATTCTTAAGTGCTCCTTTGCCTGTCTTTTTCCCTCACCTATTCCTTCCTCAAGCCAATGCCATTAACACTCAATATGATCCATTATTGCTGCTACCTTGCCTTGTGAAAGAGCTCTGTCCATATCTGAGATTGAATCACCTAGTCTAAAATGCAGACCCCATTTGCCCAATCGCCCTCCTTGCTGTCCCAAGCTGACCATCTAAAAACCAAAATCAAAACCATGTACCTTATAACTAGCCTAACATCAGTCCTATTGCCCAAACAAAGCTAAATCTTAAAGAGAGATCCCTCTCTGAGTCTTGGAGGGCTAGATCCAAGACTCGAAGCGGTTCGAGGTTACCTCTGTGTTTGCCTCAGCAGCCTTAGGCAAATTACAGAGTGCTAACAGGCCTCAAGAGCCTTCCTTTGGGGGAAGAAGGAACCACAGTTCCCTTCCTTCATCGTGCTCTGAATTCATCAATAGACCAGCTCAAAACAATTGGTGATGTTATCACCCCATAATTTATGGGAATCATCTTATGACTTGGATGTTATTGATTATCTGTATCTATTGTTTATTGCAAAATTTATTTCTCATTTTGTAAAAAGAATAGTGGATTGGTTCAGAGTGGTAAAAGTTTAACGCTGGTGGGCAAAGAAAAAGTTGGTTTGTTCGCCGAAATTTGGTGAAGTTCACGAAAAATTAAAAACAACCCCTCGGCCTTTGCATTTATGCAGAATTTTTATGGATAAATGAGCAAAAATTTGCCCTTGTCCTGTGTGCAGGGTTTAGTTAGGTTTATCCAGATATTTTGACAAAAGTTTTGGAAAAAATACAATGGCCTCAGGCCAACCTCCTAAAGTTCAACAACACCAAGGTATAAGCATCGTCCAATACACCTGCAGCAAACACAAACCAAAGTCAGTGCCAACCCCAAAGCCCAAGCCTCGGGCTCATCACTTGACATAACATTGAACTGTTGGTTTATTCAAACGCTAAAAGTTGAGTCTGCCACATGCATGTGGGATATCCCTTGCAGAAGATCAAAAAATATATAAAACTCAATTTTGAAACCCCATGCCAGTTGTTGAAAAGGTTTAAAGGTGTCCAACACAAGGAGCACGCGTGCATGGAAGGTTATGAAAGTGTTATGGAAGTGCGGGTGTTGAAAGTGTTATTTATTGACATTTGCAGGTGTCAAGGAGAGAGCATCAGGTCCTCAGTTTCATTTGTGACAACGCAGAAGTATGTTTTATGAATATCATTGGGATGGTGACCACCGCTTATGCTCGATCCTATATGGAAGATATGCAAGCCGAATAAACACGGCCTTCAGAAGCCAGCTGCCAGATCCACCCGAGTGAAATAGTTTGGGACAAAGATTTTATAAACAATATCTGCTAGCGCCGCCATTGGTTTTTTTTTTACATGTGAGAATGGGAAGTCTTTGGTTATTATATAAGTGAAGATAGGGATGACGAAACAAATACAAAAAGGCTGAAAGATAGGTTAATGCTCATTATCATTAGTTGCAACAAGAGCCTGACCTAGAATGCACAGGAGGCCATGGAGAAGACCGTTAATTAGTTGAAGGAATTGTCGTATTTTCAATCTGTTTCTACAAAACTAGAGTCCAAGCTCCCGGCGAGTTGACTCGTCTCTAAATCAAATGACCTTCAATTGGTTTTGCAAAGAAACTAGCTATACATAACAAATTCCATTGTTGAGGCTCAAGCTTTTGCAGATTGGGGCAATCTATTAAGAGCATAATTAATTGAAGGCGCCAAGGAAGAACGACATGAGAGTCTTATCAACCTTTGTTTGATGATTCAAAGTGATATTGTTTCATGTTTGGATCGTGAATTATATTTGACACAAAAAGCTCAACAATAGATGATGTTGTAGAAGCAACTGTGGTTTTCTTTTTATTAATGGGAAAAACAGGTGGAGATCATGGCCAGTGGAATGGGATAGTTCTACAAAATGTACAACATCGTCTTCTGCAAATAATGAGGGTCAAGTGTGCCGTCCCGTTTTTGATCCAGTTGCGTAGTGGAGAGCACACAAAAGCAAAATTCAAAGAAAATGGTTATGGAAGACGTAAGGAAACAAGGGAATAAGTCAATCGTTTTTAGAAGGCAAGATGATCTGGAGTTAAACTGGTTGCTTTGTTTATGGAACGGAGCTGTCGACTTCGTCATATATATTGACAATGCCAAGGCTATAAAACAGCTACGATCTTGTAGGCACATAGATCCACAGAGAGAGGCATTTCCCTTCCAAAGTGGATGTACTGAGATGCCCTCTTCCTCTTCCTGAGGGTTACAGATCACACATTCTTTGGCCTAAAAGTAGGGACATGATCTGGTTAAAGAATGTTTCCCCACGCCAAACTTGTTGAATACAAAAAATCTCAGAATTGGGTTATAATCTCTAGCAAGCTACTTGTATTTCCTGGAGGTGGAATGCAATTCAAAGACAGAGCCCTCAGCTACATCAATTTTATTGAAGAGGTCTTACCAAATGTTGTAGGGGGAACGTGTACAAGGGTTATGAAGAAGCACGAGATATCTGGCGATAAACAAATAGTGGGCTCGGTATACAGCTGTTAATCCATCATACTTGTCATTAATTTCCTAATGCATAACAGGTGGCGAAGTAAACCAGCGTTTAAGCAGTAGTTACAGGGAGGTGGCAGAGGTTCCTATTTTCCAGGCAGTGGTTAGAAAATTAATCCCCCAGCTGGCAGTATACTCCAAACAACCTCCACCATTCACAAATTGTTTCCTTCATTAGCATTTGGTGCTGTCACAGTCTTTTTGCCAGCGAATTTTAAACCTCCTCCAACCTGTTCCAGATGTCAAAGCAAACAGTCACCACATTCAGTCTTCAATTAGTTTACTGTTGGAGACAATCTACAGGTGGCAAAACATTCCTGTCTAAGAAGATTCGACTCAGTTGCCAGCAAAACTCAACAACTCCAGATGTCGAGCAGCAGATACCAAATCCAGTTCCCATTCAATTTGCTATTCGATTTGTTTAAGGAAAAAATTGACAGGTGTTATTTTGTAACTGTTTACTATTCTTAGACTGCAGAGGCAGGGCCCGAGTCTTGAAGGGATGAGGCTTGTTTTATTATATATAGAGTTGTAAAAGATAGAGTGAGGGTTTGACTGGGCTGGCAGGAGAGAGTCAGACCTGTGTGAGAGGTCCATGATCTGTAGCTTTTATTTTTTCATTTGCTGGAGTTGAGGGCTGTGTTTTAGCCAGAGAATGTCTTTGTATTTTTTTCAATGAATGATCAGTGATGAACTAATTCTTTTACAGGATTCTTGTGCAGTTATAGTGGTGGATTTTTCTCTTTGTTAAATGATTTCACTGTCATCTTTTTCCATTTATTTTATGTTCTTATTATCAGAAGGAGAGTAGTAGGGGTAGAATTTATTATCAGATACTCTGCCTCTCAGCTCCTGATAATCTCTATGTTGATCTTCTAAAAGGATAGCTTAGGGATTCTTAAGTGCTCCTTTGCCTGCCTTTTTCCTCACCTATTCCTTCCTCAAGCCAACGCCATCAACACTTAAAGGCTAGCTTAGGGATTCTTAAGTGCTCCTTTGCCTGTCTTTTTCCCTCACCTATTCCTTCCTCAAGCCAATGCCATTAACACTCAATACGATCCATTATTGCTGCTACCTTGCCTTGTGAAAGAGCTCTGTCCATATCTAAGATTGAATCACCTAGTCTAAAATGCAGACCCCATTTGCCCAATGGCCCTCCTTGCTGTCCCAAGCTGACCATCTAAAAACCAAAATCAAAACCCTGTACCTTATAACTAGCCTAACATCAGTCATATTGCCCAAACAAAGCTAAATCTTAAAGAGAGATCCCTCTCTGAGTCTTGGAGGGCTATATCCAAGACTTGAAGTGGTTCGAGGTTACCTCTGTGTTTGCCTCAGCAGCCTTAGGCAAATTACAGAGTGCTAATAGGTGATATCAGTGTCTTTTTTGTGTTTATTGTTTCTTTATCCGTATGTTCACAGTTTAGTTTGTTTTCGTTTAATTCTTGCTTGTAGTTTGTTTTGTTTCCTCTAACCCTTTCCTCCACAGTTGTCATGCTCTGCAAGACCCAACAGGGCATGTAAGCACCCTCGATTTGCTCACCAGGTGACGAATTGGGTGCAAATAGGGGGGCCTCCATCTAGAGAGGTTGAGAGAGTATCGATATGGGTAGAGAGGAACCTTATCTCTCTCACTCGTAAAGTCCCTATGGAGTAGATCGAGGATCTCCCACCGTCAATGCAACCTCACGTAGTTAGGGTGCCACAGACCTGGGTCCAACTCTTCCGACATTTGGAAAATGTCGTTGTTCACTATGGCAGATCCAACAGGTCCTGCCCTTAGCTAGGCTAGACTACTTATGTGCTGAGAGAAATTTTTGTATATTTTTGAGGGCATAAGCCCCGTGACTCTGACTGGACATATTTTGAGGTGCTTGTGCCCACCCATGTACTCTGATATTTTTTGATATATATGGATATTTTTCATCTTTTTATGTATTATGGATTACATCTATTGTACAAATGTATTTACATGTGCATGTGTGTGATTTTTCTTACATGTGTGCAATATTCCAATATAATACATGATTAGCTAGAGTATTTTTTATTTGATTCAATCTCCTAGGAACATGGATATACGTAATGTAATCAAAGCTTTGTTCTAAGAGACGTACCCTAAGGAACCATTTGTGTAGTGTAGGATTGTAAATGCAGTAAACCCCATTTAACTGAGACACAGCTAGATGAGCATCTAAGTATACCCAGAGGTGAGAGATACCATGCGACAAAGCATCACGAAGAAACTCTAAGACTACACTGTATTCAACGACATTGTTTATGGCGTCACCTGAAAAGATGCCTCCTGAAGATAACAACTATCCATGAGGTGTGAAAATCACCCAAGCTGTGGAAGCAAGCCTCTGAGTGTGTCGAATAGCATCGTCTGCAACCGAACAAACACCTCTTATTCACATGACATCTTCCACAGTGAAAAAGATGACATAAAAAATGGCACGTCCATACAACCAAAAAGACAAAAACTAAAAATGAAATGTATAAGGCTATACATATGTTACAAGAAGTCACCCAAAGAGACCCACCTATGAGTAATACTTCTTGAGGTAGAGCCCATTTCTAGGCTTCACCAAATCATTTCACTCAAATTCCACTAGACCATAAGCACCCTTATTTAGAACCTCCTTCATGATGAAAGGTCCAAACCACATGGGTTTGAACTTTCCTGCCCCCAGGGAGTCCTTATATTGATCATAGATAAGAAACAGGTCGTCTTCAGAGAAAATCTGAGGATTAATGGACTGATCATACTGACACTTGAATTTTTGTTTGTGAGCCTCATTAGCCAAGGCTGCATCCCGATGCTGCTCATCGAGCTGCTCAATATATAATAAACACTCTTCAAGTGGTGAAGTGTCTGGAAATAACTTTAGTGCCAACTTTAGAGAGGGGATCTGACACTCTATAGGAAAGACTGCTTCCATCTCGTAAACGAGTTGAAAAGGTGAGAAATTGTTTGCAGTCTTAATAGACGTTTGGTAGGCCCATAATGCCAAGTACAACATCAAATGCCAATTTGACCTCACCGAATTCATCATTCACTATAAAATAGTCTTAAGGGATTTATTCGTAGCTTCCACCTAACCATTCGCTTGTGGGTAGTAGAGTGATCAATGTTCTTGCCTCAACCCAAGATTTGATGTTAACTCAGACATCATTTTGTTCTGAAAGTGACTACCATGCTCAGTGACAATCTCTCTTGGGACGTCAAACCTTGCTATTATCTAGTTAGACAAAAAGAGAGTTGTGGTCTTTCCATAATCTTTAAATGTTGGCATAGATTTGACCCACTTCATGAAGTAGTCTGTTGCTACGATGATATAACGGTGCCCCCTTGTGGAAGGAGGGTTGTATGTAGCGTAATCTATCCCCCACTTGGTGAAGGGACCAACTGTGATGACGAGAAAAATGGGAGCAGGGTGTGCCCTCATATTTTGAGAGAAGATCTGACACGTGTGGCACTTCTTGACTGATTCAACAGAATCTTTGATTAATGTCGGCCAAAAGTAACTAGCTCATAGAATATTTTGGGTTGTTGCAAACCCATAAAAATGACCGCCACATGCTCTAGTGTGGCAATCATTAAGCACAATTTTTTCTTCTTCATGGGTGAGACACCAGCGAAGGATGCAATCTACACCTCCATGATACATAGTGTCCTTGAGTATGAGATAGTTTTTTTCCTGATGGCATATACGACGATGCTCATCACGAGAAGTGAGGTAGGGCACTTCAAAGTCTGGGGATATATTAGTATATCTCTATAACAGGGGTCCAAAGATGTGATCAAAAACATGTCTCCTTTGATAGGCGATTCCTCAGGTATAACATCTCTTGATTGGACCGAAAGTTTTGAGATGAGTTCCACAAAGACCAATGACTTTTGGACTTTGCCGAAACAAAATACAAGTCGAATTACTGGAGGATAACTATCCATCTACTACACGTCATTGTCTGGACAAACCTTGGGATGACCTTCATCACAAATCTGTGATGAAGATCATCCCGAGGTTTTTTCGGACTAGTCATTGCCTCAATAATCGCCTCATATGAGGGAAAGAATAAGTCTAAAGAATCAGTATCAGTGAGGGATCCTTGAGCCCATGTAGTCTCAAGAACCGGATCCAACTTATGTGCGGGAGTCGAACCAGGGTCAACAGAAGCTTGCTGACCTATAGAATACGCAACTTCTATCATGGAAAAAGGCATGGCCATGCCATGGTTCCCTGTCCCTTCCATCATGGTTGATGGGGAAGGAAGAGTCGATGGATCGTTAAAGAAAGTCATGCGAAACAACGATATTTGAAATATTTCATCCCTAGGATGGTCGAGGATAGCTGGTATGCAGTGGACATTTCCAGTCGGAGGCGAGTAATTGAAGGTACCCATGAAAGGTGGGCACAAACCAACCCCTACATTGACAATCTCAGGCTGAGGGTTATCAATCATTGGTACTGTGGATACCCCTGATGAAGGGTCAGGATGGGAGAAGGATAACTGATCAATTGACATGATCTGACCTTCATGTGGAAACAACAAGATCTGGAAAACTATCACGACCACTTCTTGCAAAGCGTAGGTCCAAATCCTTCCTAACAAGAGATTGTAGTTGAGAGACGCATTGACCACTTCAACCTTGATGCACACAGTCTTCCCCCCTAACTGCATAGGGAAAGAGGGGATGATTCCATGTGGTTGGAATGAATGACCATCGAAAGTGGTAAGAAGAGTAGGTTTCAGAGAAAAAATGGGTTGGCCAATGGCCTTCCAACATGCCAAAGACATCACGCATGTTGAGGCACCCTCATCAAACACCATATGAAATATGTTTCGAGTAAAATTTTTCATGGTGTAAGCCACTACCATACGAAACTCTACGTGGTAAGGAAGATGAGGCTTTAATTCGATCATATCAAGCATGATCATTCTAGGATTACAAGTCTCAGTGGATCCTAAGGTATCTAACAGAGCCTTTCTCTAGGAAGGGAAACTATGGAGGACTTCCAAAGTAGACATTGCACAAGGGGTTTGTGACAAATCCTCAACCACAGAGTAGTTCTAGGTGACCCTTGCATTTGGGTTGTGGGAATCTTTATTGAACACTCCTTTCAAGATACGTGTCATTGTTTCATCCAACGTCTTCTCAATCTGGAGAGGAAGATGTGGGTTTTCAGCTTCCTTACCCTTCTCATAGGTGTTTGGCATTCCATAGTTGCATGTCCTAGTCGTTATGTCAACACTACCTTTCATCATATACATATTCGTGGATGCAGGATTAATCGAAGACAGAGGGGGTCCCTGACTACCCTCTTCCATGCTCGAAGAGGTTTGAGTTAGAGTTTTCCCATGTGGAAATGGATTAGTTAACACGACAGGATGTTGTTGTGCCAATAAAGTCTGGGCCTCCGGAAGTCGAGGGAATTGGTGAGTCGAATGGTATTCCTTGCAAAGATTACATGTATACTTCAAATTCTTCTTTTCAGTGTGTCCCCCGCCAGCATTATTGGTAGCTTTCTTATCCCCCTTACCCTTCTTTAATTGTTTATTATTTTTGTCAGGCTGCTGGACGACCTTCAGGTTTGTCGATTGCACACTATGTACATTTGAATTTTGGGTAGGGAAACAACTAAACCAGTGGTTTGGCTGACCACTATCTTTTGTATTGATAATTGTTGCAATTGATTTGATAAATTATCAGTGGGATTTGTTTTCACTGAACCGACAATACCATCGACATGTGGCCTATACCTCTGTCTGGTATTGTCAAGTATCGACCTTGGTGCATCTGGAAAAAATTCGTAAAGTAATCCAAACTGAGAGTAAATCAACTCTAGATGTTGAGCTCTCATTATCGTTTCTTCTTCTGAAAAGACCCCGAAGGTTGCAATGTCTTTAGACAACTGAGGTACCAAATACTTAAGGAACCACTCAAACAAGAATGCCGGTGGGACTGGCACTTTTATCAAACTCTTCCGACATCTCCATTCACGGATTTGATCTGAGATATGGTCCTCCTTTTTCTACTCAAAGTTGGCCACCAATTCAGTGCCGACGTCGTATCTCACAGGTAATTGGAAATGGTTTAAGAAATACATTTCCAATTCACCGAAGGAAGAGTATCTTAAGTGGTCAAGCTCGATGTACCATTTCGCAACACTCCTGATGAGAGTGAGTTGAAACAAACACAACTATACGAAGTCATCTCTCAATGAGTTGGATGAGAAACATATATGGAAGGTAGTCACATGATCGCTTGGATATTCGTTAGGCTTGGCCTCAAACTTTGGTATGTCTAAAGGCAAGTTGGTCAACATAGGAGGCCAACACGGATCATGACAGATGGGGTCATTTAATAACCTTGTCAAGTATGGCAAGTGTAGAGTTGTCAGAAACGATAATTTGGGTTGTTGATTATAACCAGGGAAAAAGGATCCTTGAGTTTGGCTGGCACAAGGTTGCAAGGAAAAGTTAGGTTGTTGGCCAGGGTTCTAGTAATAACCATGGCTGTGACCAGCGTCTGAATTCATCACTTGTTGAGACATCATTGGTTGATTCCTGTAATAGGACGTAAAGGGTTGGGCTTGTGTCACATTCCAAGAATTTTGAGAAGGGTTTCCCCCTGCCGATCCGACGGGCATAGGTGTTGAGCCTTGCCCAGGGTTACATTGGCTATGGAAGGGGTTGTCCCCGATCAACATCCCTAACAAGGGAACTAATCCCTGCCATGGATTCCAAGGTCCTTGTGAGGAAGGAATTCCTATGTTTTGCCCCTATGTATGAATAGTACCCTGTATAGGATTTTGTTGTCCATAACCGAGGTTTCCCCTGACTGAGACTGCAACTGAGGAGAAAGCATTGTTACCAAACACACCAAACAAAGAGAATGGTGTCAAACCTACTGGCATGCTATAAGAAGGTAGTCCTTTACTCCCTTCTCCAAACGAACTTTAATTTACGTTAGGATTGACGGAATGCTGGTGAGCACTACTAAGCGAAGGGGATGAAGGAGGTATATGACCCCCTCCAGAAGGGAAAGTGTTATAGGGAGCTGAAGTGCCCCTAATATATCCTTGAAGAGTAGTGTTGGAGCTCCCTTCCTCAAGACCTAAAGTCTGTAGAGTGGATTAGGAAAGTACAGTGCTCGTACCGAAGTCAGACATCCCATATGAGAACGGAGAGCCTGTCGCACTCTGGGTGAAAGGAGCAGTGATCGCCACCACAGATGGAATTAGAACATTGCCTGAGGTAGAGGCAGTCGAGACCATAGTGGACTGGACTGGCGATGGTTGGTTAGGAGGAAGAACACCCCTTGTAGTGACAATTGTAAAGGAAATATCAGTATTCCCTGAACAAGTAGCAGCATTTGTTTCCATCGCTTCTTGTGACACTACCTGACGCTCATAAGGTCGAACCTATATGATGATGGGCACCGATAGATCAATGATCAAAGGGTTATATGGACCAATAAATTCCGCTCAAAGGTTAGAAATGATTGGTTCCTCCAGAATCAAATGTTCTCCTCTTGGAGATGAGTCGGGCACAGTTTCTTGTAACTTGGTTGCCTCAAAAGACCCTTGTTGGTCTAGTTTTCGCCTTAGCGATGGCGGGGGTGGCTCGAGATCAACCAGTGGTAGACCCAAAAGACTTGGCAACCGATGGAGATCCTGATCCTCCACTGTGTGATAAGATCAATGACACACTAGGTCTTTCTATAATTTTTTTAAAATACAGCACACACTAGAAAAAGTTCCTATGAGATAAGACAAGTAGATCACTAGCTAGTTGGAAGAACAGTTACAATAGGCAACACTAGAGAAAATTACCGGTGCAAGTGAAAATCGAATACAGAAGCACCCTCCAGGTATAATTTATCCCCTGTGTTAGAGGGTGGTCCTGGATAAATTTCACGGTTACTGGACTTTCAAGCTATAATGTACCTCAAATTTAACATAAAAACAAATTTTCCTATGGTCATTAATTCCTCAAATTTTGTTTATATAATTACTTGGTAGAGGAAGGAGATCCTAAAACTCTGTTATAAATCTCTGTGATGTAACTCCTAAATTCTACTTACCACAATATGTTATGGATACATCATCTTAACTTACCTCGAGTAGAAAAGATTATAAGGGTAAACCACCAAGGCTCAGGAATTCCCTTTTTGCCTTCGTTTTATTTACCTATAAGTGTATGTAGGTCTATGTATATAATGTTTGGACTTAGGATTCATACTACAAATCACCCTTTAACATAAGGTCTCCAAGTTTGTGCCCAAGTCCACCTAATTACTTTAACCCTGGGAAACTTTATTTAGTTTCCATCTATATAGCCATGGGGTCAGGATCAATAACAGGTAACTGTTGTAGGAAAATCTACCTGCGGACAAGTAGATCGACCTCTAAGGCTTGACATTAACCCTAGATAGAAAAACGCTTAACGTGGACACTGACTTCCTTTCAAATCTATCTAAGCCTAATGCATGAGAAGGAAGGATGATAGAAGTACCTTTTAATCGACGTTTGTCCCTGCACGCTCCGAGTTGCGCTCCAATACTTTTGCTTCTCGATGAGGTCTGTGGACAAAACAAGATACGAACACTTCCTACTCTACTGACATTAGCTTGAAAACATATCTACCAATAAATGATAAGTTTATGCAACATAAAACACAAACTAGAAATAAACGGGCCAAGCTTGTCATATTAATGAGAATAACGACAGCAGTGCTTACAATCGTAGATGCGAATGCGACAACTTCGTCAAGTCCTCTTCATCTAACCCTTGCATGAAAGATCCACAACCTGGATGACAGCAGCTTCAATGATTTCTCTCCTTTAGCTGAATGCAAGTTTCCTCCAAGATCATAAGTTCCATATGCTCAATTCTTCTCCTCTTCATCACCATAGAGTTTGCTTATATAGGTTGGGAAGGGCCTAACCACTTGAGTTATGTTTAGAACCAGTTGAAAACCTCCTCCTTGGATCAAAGATCTTTTGACAAAACCAAGAATTCGAGTTCAACTGCCTCCCAAACTCGAATGATTCTTCCCTTATTCTTCTCACCGGGCTAACAATTTGCCCAGAATGGAGAGCGCTCCCTTAGAAGGGGCATCAGAGTGCTAGAACACTCCAGAGAAGGTCAAGGGAAGCGCCAGCGCTTCAAATCTGGGTAGCACTTCTGCAAAGGGGTGGAGAAGCACTACAACACTTCTGAAACATGGTAGAAGGGTGCCATCACTCCTCAGGCAGTTTTAGAGGAGTGTTCCCCTTCCAAACTCTTGATTAAGAATCCCTCTCAGGTGTTAAGAGATGTTTGACTTCAGTGAACCAGTTTCTTCCTTCAAACCAAGTACATAAGATTTTTTAAGTACCCCTCTAGTGTCGTCATTGTGATAGCATGGTTCAACGACATTTGCGACACTTGCGACAAGTGAGAGGCATGTGCGACACTTATCCAGTTGAGTGATTTTGAGGTGTAATAGTAACTAGTATAACTATTGCGTCCCGATCATTCAATGGTTCTTAGAAGCTATATGTTGATTGTAATGAAATCTCTAGTCCAAACACCAAAGGAATTTCAACAATGAGGACTTGTGCTAACTCTCATTACCTCGACTCATCTAAAGGTGTTTCAATGAAGAATGAACTTAATCGAACTACTAAATCAAGCTAACATTGTGGGTGTGAACGGGATTTAATTTCATCGAGTCATGGAGGGGGTCTATTCACGACATTATTTAAGTGGAAGGGATGGTCCACTATTAAGAGTAGTTAAGAATCTGTAACCACCATTAATGGAAGTCCTGTGAGTTACATTGTATTCACCTGGATTTTCATCCAATGTGTCACACCGACTCTTCCCTTATTACATGGCTAACCCATCCTTCGTACTCTTTGCATTTACTCTGAGAAGTCGAGGCACTGCTTAGGGTTTGAGTAGGTTCACAATTTTTCATTTTTGAGTTTTGCAAAGAGGCTTTGTGTATACGATGAAACTCATCACGAGAATCATAGGTAGGGCACTTCAAACTATGGAGATAGACTAGTATATCACCGTACTAGGGGTCTGAAGATGCAATAAAAAACATGTCTCCTTTGATTGGCGACTCCTTAGGTATAACATCTCCTGATTGGACCAGAAGTTCCAATATGAGTTCCGCAAATACCAATGACTTTTTGGACTTCACCGAAACAAAATCCAAGTCGAATTCCTGGAGGATAACTATCCATCTACTGATCTTTCCGCCGATCACATGTCATGTCAAAACATATTGAAATAGATTCACAATGGAAATGATGGTGTTCTTGCGAAACAAGATGTAATGATGAAACCATTGGAAAGCATGAACTGCTGCAAACACAAGTTTTTCAATGTGGGACTAATTGAGCTCCAGTCCAACCAAGCCTTGGCTCAGGTAATAAATCACATATTCTAAGAGAAAATCATCCTCCTGAACCAAGACCATACCAATGGTCGAATCCACCGTGGCCAAGTATAATAAGAAATATTTATTATAACTGGGTGGCCGGACCAGAGGGGTAGATGTGAGGGTGTGTTTCAATGCTTCAAACGAGCACTGAGCGGATTCATCCCAATGAAAATGAACGTCCTTATTTAGTAAATGCATAAAACACTTTTTGTTCTTGGCATAGTTCGTGATGAAACGTTATAAAATGTTTTCCTTTCCCTGTAGACTTTGAAGATGAGGGACTGTGCACGGGGGAGGCAATTGAACTATCGCCTCAAACTTTAGAGGATTGACAATGATCCCTATTGTTGAAACTATGAAACCTAAGAGATGACCTGATGTTACACAAAAGCTGCATTTGTTTGGATTCAAGTGGATCTGATAGTAGCGACATCCCTCAAAGATAATTTGGAGGTGTGAAGGATGATCAACTCTCTTGCGAGATCATGATGCTAAATCATCAAGATAAGCCTCGACTATGTGTTTGAGATCGTGGAAAGAAAAATACATGGCCCACTGAAACGTAGCTCCAACATTTTTCATACCAAAAGGCATCTTCCAATAAGCGAATGTACGCCATGGATAGATGAAAGTAGTTTTGTGTTGGTCTTCGATCTTGATCTGTATGTGATTGTATCCCGAAAAAACATCCATGAAATAAAAGGCCTCGCAACTTGCGCATTCATCGACTATCTAGTCAATAAATGGTGTGGGGAAATTATCCTTTGGACATTCCTTGTTCAAATCACGGAAGTCTGTACATACGTGAATTGTACCCTGTTTGTTGTTGACAAGAACAAGATTTGACACCCATTGAGTCAATTGGATGGGGTAGATGAAACCAACTTGGAGTAGTTTCTCTACTTCAGCCTTAATAGCTGCTTCTTTCCTAGGATTGACTGGACGAAGCTTCTATCAGACCAGCTTAGCATCAAGATATGTCATGATTTCATGTTCGACAATTCTTGGATCTATGCCTGACATTTCCTTGTAAGACCAGGCAAACACATTACGAAATTCTTTAAATAAATCTATGCATATTTGAATCTCTTTGGGGGAGTAGTCTTCTTCGACGAAGATATTCTCCATGATTCCAGGGATTTTGGAGATATCGATAGGTATCATTTGATAAATGGTTTCCATATTTCCCTCAGCATAAATAGTGTGCCTAGCCAAAGGATTGATAGGACAAGTCTTATCTCCAGTCATTGTCAGAGTGAATTCACCTGCTTCAATTCTTCTTAACTCTAGGAGGAAGTAATATCTATGATGAAGATCATCCCAGGGTTTGTTCGGACTATTCATTGCCTCAATAATTGTCTTTTCCGAGGGAAAGACTAAGTCTAAAGAATCAATATCAGCAAGGGATCCTTGAGCCCATGTAGGCTCGATAACCGAATCCAACTTCCGTGTGGGAGTCAGACCAGGGTCAGCGGAAGCTTGATGAACTATAAAATATGCAAATTCTATCATGGACAAAGGCATGTCCATGCCATGGTTCCCTATCCCTTTCATCATGTATGGTGGGGAAGGAAGAGTCGACGGATCATTAAATTAAGTCGTTCGAAACGATAATATTTGAAATATTTCATCCCTAGGCTGGTCAGGGACAACCGATATGCAGTGGACATTTGGATCACACCTCCCCACTAAAGGACCTTTTGGTCCCCGAAATATTAGTGACCAGTCATCAAGCTCAGAATAGGCCACCCGACTTGTTCCCTGTCCTTGAACTCTGTCCTGTGCACCTATTTCATCAAGATCAACTGTAACACAATCATGACAATTAACATCATATTGTTATCCATTTGAAACCTGTCACAACTTACCAAAGCCACTATCATCCATTTAGACAACATTACTAATGATAGCATCAAAAATACGACTGCAAATGAGATGATATGTTTGTAATATTTGCACAACATTAGTTTATCTTGAAGAAACTCTGATTGATTTTCCATTCCACAACCATCGCATGTTCTTGCTTAATATCTATTACTTCATTTGAAACAATTATAGGTTTTTTTCTTGCTTGAACTTCCTTCTTTAATTGTTCCATAGTTTGAAGAGTTTTATTTTCCCTTACATGATGAGCATGAACCACATAATCTTGACCTTCTTTGGTTAATTGATATTGATTCTTTGTCCCGTAGAAGATTGCTTTACGATCATATAAGTATGGACTGCCAAAGACCATTCCACATCCATTTAATGATACTACATCATATGTTACCTCGTCCACATACTTAGATGAAATATAAAATTTTAATGTGCACTGCTTGGTTATGTGTATTTGATGATTTTTTCTTATCCATTTAAGTATGTAACGCTTATGATGTATATATTTTTTTAATCCCATTTTCTTAACCAATTCCTCAGAAATTAAGTTAGATTGAGATCCACTATCTATCAATGTATCAACCTTAGTGTGTCTCATGATGACCTTGATGTGAAACAAGTTACTTCTACAATCAATTCCCTCACCAATTTTACCTGTCATACCAACCAAGGAGACCTTTGATTCATCACCTGAATCCGATCCCAAGTTTGTGGGTCATTTTGTAACTGCAACTATTTTCCTCCCTTTCTTGTTCTTAAACCACTTTGGCCTCTTCTCGGTATGCAATTTAAAACAATGGTCCTAATAATGCCCCTCTTTCTTGCAATGCTTGCAAGAGGGCCTCTCTTCATTTCTCGTCACTGCATTTGAATTCTTTCCATGCCACTTCCTTTTTTCCTCTTTCCTGGAAGATGATTCCCTTGATACACCAACACATGTTTTCCCTGCTTCAATGTATGCCACCTGAACAGAAACCTCATCAATATTAGTTGGTCCAAACATGAATAAAATATTTCGAATATGTGCAGGTAAACCTCCTATATACTTCATAAGATTTTATTGGGTATGTAAAGGAATATCTAACATCAATGCCATTTTTCGAAATCCATCTGTGTATTCTTGCACTGTTTGTCCTTTTCTTAGTTTTAAAGATTTCCATTCAATTCACTCTTTTTATTTATAACCCAAAGGATAGAATTGCTTCCTAAGTGCATAAATGAAACTTTTCCATGATGGAAATACATTACCCACTTGTTGTGTGCCATTTTGCAACTTGCTTTGCCACCAGATGAGTGTTGTGCCTACAAGTCTCAATGATGCCAACTTGATTTGTGTGGCCTCATTCTTGATCTATTGCACACTACAATAAACCTCCATCTGTCTGACCCAATTGTCAAGTCTCTCTGCATTAACTTCACCATCATACATGGGTAATTCAAATTTAACATCAATTTTTAATAAAGGAATTTCATTCTTATGTTTATGGACATGTTTCTTTGCATTGGATTTAGAACTTGAAATTGAAGAAGAAGTAGAAGAAGGAGGTGAATATGGAGGTGAAGGGGGAATTTGAGGAGGTGTTAAGAACCAAATATCAATATAGCATAGAAAAACCTCAGAAAAAGTGCTCAACACCTTGAAAAAGAGATAATTTCAGATAATAAGCCTCTTCGAGGGGGAAACCTCCTTTTACCCCACTTAAATGTTCAAGTAAAAGATGATTCAAAATGAAAATGTCTCCTTGGTATATATAGGAGACTAGGAGGTATA
>ML782017.1:463823-477216 GCA_009831015.1 Picea engelmannii | reverse complement strand
TACCATACAAATTGATTAGGTTCTAAATATAAATAAGCAATTCGTACCTTTTGTGTATGTGGCACATTATGGAGATCAAAGAATTGCTCCATATGAAGTATCCATGTGATTGGGTCCTTGCCATCAAACTTCCTCATATCAATATTAGGAACGTGTTTGGTCTTCAAACCAAAGTTGGAGTTTCTCCATTCTTGATTCATCTTCCTTGTGTCCTCATCATGAATTTCATGGGATGCATTTTCACTTTTAGGTGTCTTCTCTATTACAAATTTTTTCAATACTTCCATGATCTCCCCTTTTAAACCCTCCATCATCTCTTGTAGTTCATCTTTTGTTACTATCCTCTTTTTCAAATCATTTATGTTCCTACGCATTTCTTCACCTTCAACAAGAGTCCAAGTAGGATTGTCTGGAGGCTTATTTGGTGTAGAAGTTCCCTTTTTGGGTGGCATGTTGGCCAAGTATCACTTTTGAACCTTGATTTTGAGGTGGTTCTGCTAGACAATATTTCTTCTATTGTATCTCCCAAGTTTCGGCCCTTCTGGGTATGATTTTTTTTTTATGTAGCTCTCTGATATTTCTTCTCTGCAATTCCAAAGGTCTGATCAAAATTGGATATGCCAAGTGTAATTTACAATAACTTCCCCACAACTTGCCAATTTTTTCCTTTCCAGGAGATCTCACTTGTATAGCGTTGCCCGCACAAAATAATTGATATAAAATTCTGAAACTCACACCAGAAATACTAAAGACTATTCACAATCCAATGAAACTAGTCTCACTCAATTTGGATACTCTAGGAAGAAGTTATGATTGTTTTATCTGGAACACCTTCTTGAGACTAGTCAATAGGACTAGTCAGATACCCCATCTTACACAGGGTGTATCTACAAATTTGAGATGACCCGGAATCTAAAAATTTTAGCATAGATACATTACTAATTTATGTAAATATCCTATATATTTCAGGGTCTGAAATGTTACAGAAAATGTTTTATAGCGAAAATTCTGCAATGACTCATTTCACGATGATTCCAAAACCCTATCTTGTACAGGCTATATCTTCGAAATTGTAAGGCTTCAGGAGCTGAATTTTGAACCCAACGTACCTTGATCGGTCTACTAAACATCCTCCAATCCATTCCTTATGAAACATTGTATAAAAAAAGTTATAGTGAAAATTCCAAGGTGTCTCAGATGTAGTAGTGAAACCCCAAGACCTTGAGCTTTGATACCATATGTTAAGAACCAAATATCAATATAGCATAGAAAACCCTCAGAAAAAGTACTCAATTCCTTGAAAAAGAGATAATTTCAGATAATAAACCTATTCAAGGGGGAAACCTCCTTTTACCCCACTTAAATGTTCAAGTACAAGATGATTCAAAATGAAAATGACTCCTTGGTATATATAGGAGACTAGGAGGTATACTTACAACTACTGGCCTAAAGCTGACATAAATAAAATAACATTACTAATATAATATGCCCCAATTAAGGGGTAATGAGATAATATTAGGGATTAACAGGAGGATCCTCTCCTTCTTCACTTTTTCCCTTTGAATATTCACCAATAACTAGTCTTTTTAGTTCCAAGTAATCCTCATACAAAACCTTCATCATCTCTGACATGGCGAAGAAAGTTTTTCGAAACTCTTTCTCATCTTGAGAAAGTCCCTCTTCTGAAGCCATCTTCTTTCTTTGATAAGTTCTCTTTATCAATCCAATCAATGGATTATCTTCAACAATATCACCTTCACCATGATGTAGCTTCTCCTTGGTAATCATGCAAAACTAAAATCCAAACGTCAACTAGCTCTGATACTAGTTGATCTGAAAATATATTTTACATGACTATGGTTGAGTTATTAATGCATGTGTTGATTAACCAATTAAGAATCTTAAAGAAAGAGGAAGAAGTATAGAATAAATGTGTTAGCCATATAAACATGTATAGAACTGAAATGAAGCATAAAACAATAGCAAACCATAACGCCAATGTGATTATGGAGTTCAGAAATCTTGCCTACGTCTTTGGGCCTTTGTCTCAGTGGGTGAGGTTTTCTTATTTATGTTCAAAGCTCAATAAGTAAATCACAACATTGACAAAAGGTTACAAAACTAATCTGTTCTTGTTCTCCCAGATCTCTATAACCCAACAGAATAAACGACACTCAAATCGGATGACTAGAGCTCCTAGAAATGGCTCACAAAGGTGTGCTCCTCAACAGCTTCCCTGCATAAAAATGGCTTTTCCTTGGAAAATATTCATCATATACCTGCTCTGAATATCCTCTCATGGCCTCAAGAATTCCTGGTTTATATAGATCTGAAGTTGGTAACCATCTCCCAACTTACCCCCAAGATCTCGCCTCAAACAGGGCCCAATATCCCTCGATATTGGCCAAAAATCTCAAAAAATAGGCCTAAAATCAATATAAAATCCATATAATATAGTGAAAACCCACTTTATAAATAAAATTGGGCTAATCCCATTTTTCCAGGTGCACACCCCCCTCTACATGGTCACATGAATACATGTGGCCAACCGCTAGCCCCCTAGGGGTTGCGCGCTAACCCCTTTCTCTGTTGGCTCCCAGATTCATTGCGCTATCATAGGACCCTTGGCTAAATCCAGTGTGCTAACCCCCGAAGTTATCGGTGCTAATAAATGAGGGAGATATACCAGGTCACATGCCAATCCCCATAGAATTGGGGCCAATCCCAAATATCTCGCGCTAACCATTGGTTGGACCATTAGCTTATCCCTGGACTGTGGTTATATGGTGGTGCTACGACTGCAGGTGGGGGCTAGGCCCCAGCCCTTTCCGCATCCTCCTTACCACAATTGAAAATTCATATAATATTTATGCTATATGATTTATAATCATGACCCATAGGCGGGATGGCTAGCCCAATCGACACGAAACCTTGGCATTCGAGGAGGTCCAATGGTCGAACCTCATGCTCTCCAAAACAATTTTTTACAAAGAAAACTTGAACCATTCCATGGGTGCCACATGGCACCTCTCCATTCATCGAATATGATGCCAAGTGTCGATCATCAATTCACCCATCTGTCTTCCCTGCCAACTGACCATACACTGCCACATGTCACCATACAGATGTGCCATGTGTTGTCGTACGGATGTGCAACGTGTCACCCTTATAGTGGTGACATGTTTCACTTCCTGGTTGGTCCACTTTTTCATTCACTTTAGAATTCGTACGCCAAGTCAGCCTGCCACATGTCACCTCCATAATATGCCAATGGTTCCTTCCACATCAACTATAGGCCATACATCTTGTACAGTCAACTGCCATGTGGCACTGTACAGACTGTACAATCAACATTTGTTTTGCCTGTTTGGAAAAATGAACAGATCGCCATAACTTAAGCATAAAACATTTGTTTGAGCTCGTTCAAGTTGCATTGTGTTTGTATCATTGAGGTCTACAAACACATCCATTTTGAAGCCATTATGAGAAACTTGATTTTTAGGCATTTCTGAGCCCCATTAAGCTTCCAAATTTGATTTTGGATAACCAAGATCCATTATTTTTGTACAAAACATACTAATGGCATAAAATGTCCCACAAAAATACCAAATATCTGCTACATAAGTCTTTGTATTTTTTCAAGGACTATGTAATGAATCTCAATTCTAAGAAGATTCAAATAGGACCTATGAACCTTATGTTCTTTCCTTAACCATGGGTGACATAACACTATCATTCAATAATAAAATTGTTACATTTCAATATTGTCATGCATCGTGTGTGAGGGCTTGAGCCACCACAAAGGAAACATACAAATAATACTTGTCTTATGAACAAGATATGGTACTATCCATTTTGAAGTTTGGCATAGAGATTGTTCTTATAAACTACACTACATTGCACCATATAAGCCCTACACTCCTTGAAAACCATGTAACACCATTCAAAGACACATTCTTGTGACAAATTAGCTATATTATCGACAAACTTATTTCATCGATAGTATAGCTAATTCATCGCAAGATTATTTACATTCATCTCTCTTGTGACAATATCAAATGATGTTTGGATTTATTTCATATTTGGTTTATCAACTTGAAATTAAAATTTCATACTTTGCAAGCTAGTTGTACCTTGAGTCAAATACAAATGTGAAATTAGGAATCATTAACATATCTATTAAAACATATGAAAAGTAGGGTTTATGGTTTACATGATGACATGATGATAGAAGAAAGTGGGTGTGTGAGTCAAATTTGAGTCCAGAAACCCTCCCATATCATTAAGGCATGTGAATAGTCTATCCATGCAAATTTCAATGCATATAGAAACAATTTGAACAAATTTCAACATTGGCCCCATTCATATGCCACTGTTGCCTGTGTCTAGTATTTTTATGGTGTTAATGAAGAAATGTTGGCGCTCGACCAAGTTTTGAGGAAACATTGGTCGGGTTTGACCACTTTTGTACTTCGACGGGTTTGTCGAAGATGGAGCACCTAGGCAAAGCTGAGATCATGAGATCTCACTTGTTTTGTGGACCCAACAAGGGGTTCACTAGGGTTTTGGGTATTAGGTTTTAGGGGATGTCAGCGCATGGGTTTACCCATGCTTAGGCCTTTTTGTAAGGTATGTAAATGTATAAATAATAAGGAATGTAATGTAGAAGAAGTATTAGAAGCGGTGTGAGTAGCTAAGTGTGAGAGGTAAGTAGTTATGAGTTGCTTTGTGCAACTGACTATATATGTAAGACTTTGTGTGTAATAGAGGAGTTGGCTTTGTGCCTTGACCTGATTTTGGGAAGGTGGATCTAGTGCTTAGTGTGAAAATCACCTTTCTAGTGTGAATCTTGGCTCTGTGTCTTAGTGCATAGGAGAAAATGGATGTAAGATATTAAAGACTAATAAAGAATAAGAAGTCGTTGGTGGACGTAGCCCCACACTGGGGTGAACCACGTAAATCTTGTGTTGATGGTTTTCTTTATGCTATAATGTTTATGCTATGGATCTTATTAGTGCATTGAATGTTATGACTGATAGATATATCTATGAATGTTTAATTCTTTGTATATGTGGAATGTGTTAGATATGACTTATGATGCTAAAGTACAATGTGTATTTAGTCATTGTTACTGCATCGATCTATACTTAGGGTTTGATCCACGATGTGAATAAAGATAATGAATTAGTATACGTTGTTCCTAAGTACCTTGAGAAGTGTTGTAATCATAGATCTGTGTCCTAGATTGGTTATAGACACCCGAGTCCTATAACCCCCCTACCTCTACCTCGGGTGAGACTTCACTTTCTTCACTAGTGTTGCCAAAAGGGCTGGTAGTTAAGGTTTTGTTTGTGTGTTTTTGAAGCGTTGAACCCTAGGTCTGCCCCTATGACAAAAAATGGTTATGTTTCCGAGACCTTAAACTGTGATTGCTGGGAACTGAAGAAAAGAGAATTTTTGTGTGTAGATCTGTTGTTGTAGTGGGCAGTATTCTGCTTGACTTGCGAAGCTTTGTGCTAAGAAAGAAACCTAATCTGAAGAAAAGAGGTAAGATATTGAAGGAGGTAAAGCTTCATTCTTTGATAGAATAATATAAGTGAATTTTTTTTTCGAAAGAATGAATCTAGGTCGTCACATAACTCCTAACGGTTAGAGAGTTATGGCCATGAAAAGTTGGAGAACACAGGTTTGGGTAATGGACCCAAGTTTGTTTCATGGATAATGGTATGAGATTTGATATATTTCCAGGTAACACTATTATATATGGATAGTACATTTCATGGCATTTCTAGTGGTATGTGGAATGTCACATAACTCCTCACGGTTTGAGAGTTATGGCCTTATGAAGTTGGAGGACCCTCATATGTCATCTAGAAGCCCCAAAAGGTCAAAGTAGTCAAGGTGGTTTAAGAGATTTTATAAGGTAAATAATAAAGTGAAGTGATGAGTGTATTATAATTAAAAGTGAATACAAAATAAATTATTTAAATCATAAATTTAATGGAGAAATTAAAAGTGGGTTAACCCTAAAATAAGGAAAGTGGGCAAAGTGACCTAGAAGATGCTTCTAAGGAAGCTACTTGGAGAGTATAAATAATAGGCAAGGCTATCTCATTTTACATCACACTTGAGAATATTGAATATATATAGGTGACTAAGTTAACCAAATGATACATAAGCCAAATTTTAGAGGGAAGGTGAAGAAAATAAGGCTGTAATTGAAGGGAGGATAAATTCTTTTGATGATGCTTCTAAGGTATGTTATTTACAGGTCATCTCACCATTTTTGCAATAATGTTTTTTATAGAATTATTCAAACAGTGAAATTGATAGGGAATTGAGGAAACTTATCCAAGTATTTTTGGTAAAAATTTCATCTTGTGGGTCATTGTATTTTTGGAACTACACTCCGTGGAAACTAGGGTTTGTGGCTAGTCCTTAGACTAGTCTAAAACAGGAGTTTCAGGTAGAAACGTCATAACTTCTTCATAATATATCCCAATTCAGTAAGACCAAATGTGTTGGTTATATTATAGTGTTTAGTATTTTGTGTAACATTTTCATATCCATTCAACAAATATTCCGTGTGGGGCACACTCTACAAGGTCGCTCTCTAGAATAAGCTAGAATTCAATAAGGTATGTCATTTTTTCTATAACTCTTTTTATGAGAGGTTCCAAGTAGTGACACCTAGAGGAATTGCATAAAAACAAAAAATGAAGAACATTGTGTACTATTTTTAGATCTTTATTCATTATAGGTACATAGTTATGATTATTTCAAGTTAGGGTTGTTGACTAATCCCAAACTAGTCATGTGAGACTAAAGAAAAGTTTGATGAAAATGCTAGTATCTTGTTGTGAAAGTTAAGTAAGATTTGTAGGTATGTGATCATATACACTAGGTCTATTACATAGTTACAAATCAGATTTGGATTATGAAATTGATGAGGGATTTTGGTTAAGGTACATGTTGGGTACATGGTTGAGACAAGTAGTTGATGAGTTGGCACATCCATGAGGTGTATAGTTGATGATGTTGGTAAATATTGATGAGTCATAGTTGATGAGTATTTGACACATGATTGGTACATAATTGGCACATTGTTGTATGAACTTGTTTATGATACAGGTTGATTACAGGTTGTTTGGTACAGGTTGGTGCATGGTTGATGCACTTGTTTATGGTACAGGTTGATTATAAGTTGAGGTACAGGTTGATGGATGATTTAGGTTTATTGGTATAGGTTTACAATGGTATATCTCACAGTGATAGTGTGATAGTGGTTCCATCATTCTACTTCTACTTCAGGGTGGTTGGACTGGGTAAGGAAAGGTGGTTGTAGCCACCTTCTAGTTGTATCCAGAGAAAATAGGGGGTTGTAGCTAGAGAATAGGGGAGTTGGAGCTTGCCTCCAGTTGTAGCCTAAGAAAAAAGGGGGTTGGAACCTCCTTCCAGTTGCAGCTGGAAAACAAAGTAAGTTGGTGCCTCCAATGAATGTAATTCTTCAATATATATAAGAAAAATGATTATGTGGTTTTCTCCTACTTTGGGTTTCCACGTAAAACAATGGTGTACTGTGTATGTGTATGATTGTTCATTTTTTCATTTCTTATTTATTGTGAAGTTATTGGATGATAAAGATACATTGATATAACACTTGGATTATATGGTTAAAAAGGATTAAATTGATCTATTATTGATTCATCCCCCCTCTCAGTAATCCAACAATTGGTATCAGAGAAGGTTCCTTTAGGAATCAGTTTAACCATTGAAAGGTAGATCACGGAGAGAAACAACTTGTATAAAAATGGAATTCCACGGTCCAATGGACAAAAGTATGAATTTTGGAGCATAAGGATGAAAACATATACACAGGCACATGGATATGAAATTTGGTAATCAATTGTAGATGGATACATAACACCAGCAATTCCGCCAACAAATGACAAAGTAGTTAAAGTTGGTTAGAATAATTACAAAGCCAAAAGTGCACTTATGAATGGTCTTAGTGAAAAGGTATTCACCAAAGTTGCACATTGTAAATCTGCTAAAGAGATTTGGGACAAACTTCAAAATATCTATGAAGGAGATTCAAAAGTTAAAGCAGCAAAGCTTCAAACTTACAGAGGTTAGTTCGAACAACTCAAGATGAAGGAAGATGAGAATATTGCATCTTACTTTTTATGAGTTGATGAAACTGTAAATGCAATCATAGGATTGGGAGAAGAAATCAAAGAATATGTAATTGTTCAAAAAGTACTAAGATCTCTTCCTATGATATTTGACCCTAACATATCAGTACTGGAAGAAGGATTAGATCTAAAATCAATAACATGGACGAATTACATGGAATGTTCATAGCATATGAAATGAGAACTGAACAGAAAAATCCAGATATAAAATAAGCAGCCTTCAAAGCATCCAAAAAGTCAAAGAAAAAGGGAAGGCAAAAAGAAGAACATATTAGCAACAATGATGTCTCATAAGATGATCAAGAGGTGGAAAACTTTGTCAAAAGACTGAACAAGGGAACCGATGGTAGGTATAGAGGTAATATTAATTTAATTTGTCTTAATTGTGATGGTATTGGTCATTTTGATAACAAATGTACTTATAAGAAAAAGAGAAATGATGAAGGTTACTCAAAAGGCAAAAAAACATATAAAGGAAAAATAACCACAAAGAAAGTTTTCAAGAAAACCTTATGCACCAAAGAAGACAGTGACTCATATGAAGCTGAAGTCAGTGACAATGAGACATAAAGAGTTCTATTCATGGTAATAGAAGAATCTGATAAATAAGACTCTAAAGAAGAATATGAAGAAGCCAAAGAAGAATATGAAAAAGTCGAAGAAGAAATTGAAGAGGTAGAAGTTGACTACTGAGAGGAATTAATGTGTATCATCGAAGTTATTAGAAGAGAAAAGAAGAAAAACAATAAACTACAAGAAAAACTAGACAAGAAATAAGCCACTCAAGAACTAGAAAAAATCATCACAAATTTGAAGGTTCAAATAGAAGAAGATAAAAGAATTGAAGAAGCACTCAAAGAACAACTAGAAGAAAAAGACAATATCATTGGAAATTTGGAAGCAAAGATTGTCACATTAAGAAAGCATCTTCAAAAGAAAAATATGAAGAACAACTCAAAAGTTTTGGATGACATTATTAGCAGTCAAAAATATCATCATAACAAGTCTGGACTTGGATACAATCAGATAGAAAAATGATCATGCTCCAAAACAATAGAGAAAGAAACATATCCAAAATACTTTGCAGAAACAATCAAGGGGGATAGGAAGATCTACAAGGAATATTACAAGGACACTCCTCCACCGAGAAGATTCAGATTTCAGAATAAAAAAACTGATAGATAGGCCTCAAGAAGAAGAAGAGTTCATAAGAGTACCTCCTTTCAGAATATCTTCAACTCCCAGGTATCAAACTATATTTTTTGGTTTATGTTATGCATGTAATAATTTTGGACATAAAGTTGTGAACTTCATAGCTAACAACAGGAATAAAAACAACTTTGAAAGTCATGCACAAAGGGGTTATCCAAGAAGGCCTAGTGAAACACATAGAAGAAGTTACAATAGGTTTGAATCTTTGAGCACTGAAGTGGAATGTTACAAATGTAACAATTTTGGACACATGGCCAAATATTGCAGAATGATGATCCCTCCTAGAGAACCACAACAGAGTAACAATAGTCACAGATAAGAACCTCAGAAAAGGACATGGATAAGAAAGAAGGATCAATATAGAAATGAAGAATGCACACTCACTCTACAAGCTAAGCATAAGAAATGTGGTTGGTATGTTGATGGTGGGTGTTCAAAACACATGATAGGTGATAGAGACAGGTTTCTTACATTACAAAAGGAAAGAGATGGACCAGTCTCCTTCATAAATGATGATTTAGCCAACATCATTGGAAAAGGCACAATCAGAATTGGGAACAAGGATACAAAGGCAGAAAATGTTCTACTAGTAGAAGATATGAAACATAATCTTCTAAGTGTGAGTCAAATGTATGACCAAGGTCATAAAGTTACTTTCGATTCACAAAAGTGCGAGATAAGAAAAGAATGTTCAGGAAAACTGATTGCTACAACTGCGAGAACTTCAAGCAACATATATGTGTTAAGTGAAATTGGAAATGAAAAGTGTTGTCTAGGAAAGGAAGTTGAAATTTGGATATGGCACAAAAGAATGGGTCATGTACATTTTTATAACCTTGTCAAAGTCAGCAAAATATAAGCAGTTAGATAAATTCCCCAGATCATGAAACCAACCAACACTTTATGCAAGCATTTTCAACAAGAAAAGCAAACAAAGACCAGGTTCAAATCAAAGGAATATTCAACAACAAGACCACTGGAAATTGTGCATATTGATCTAGTTGGAACAAATACAACAAAGGGCTTAAAAGGTGAGAACTACTTTATGTTATTAGTTGATGATTATACAAGAATGGATGTAGTTTTCTTTCTAAAGAATAAGTCAGAAGCTTTTGAAAACTTCAAGATCTACAAGGAAATGGTTGAAAATGAAATGGATTCAAAAATCAAATGCTTGAGATCTGATAATAGAGGAGAATTCACTTCAAAGGAATTTATGGACTACTGTAGCAGTCATGGAATAAAAAGGAAATTCTCCATTGTTAGAACACCTCAATAGAATGGAGTTGTTGAAAGAAAGAACATGACAGTACACAAAATGGCTCGAACAATGCTAATGGATTCCAAATTGAAAGATATTTTTTGGACACAAGCAATGAATACAACAGTTCACATTCAAAATAGAGTAATGCTCAGAAACAACACTGACAAAACTCCTTACAAGCTATGGAAAGGAAGACCAACAAATGTAAAGCACTTTAGAGTTTTTGGAAGCAAATGCTACATCAAAAGAGAAGATGGAAGAATGGGAAAGTTTGACTATCGTGTGGAAGAAGGAGTACTTGTTGGTTACTCAAGTACAAAAAAATAATACAAGTGTTACAACCCGAGATTGAACAAAGTGGTGGAAATCATCAACGTAACAATTGATGAAATAGGTAGACAAGAATTAAAGGAAGAAGAAAATGAATCAATGGAACAACTTTACGAAGGAGAAACAAAAGATTAAAAAGAAGGGGGAGATGAAGAGGATCCGATAGAAACAAAAGAGCAAGTTCAACAAGTATCTCCAAAAACACCTAGCAGATGAGTACAAAAGAATCATCCTTCGGATTAGATTATCGGAAACAAAGACGCAGGAGTTGAGACTAGAAGAAGAATTTGTTCACCAAAAAAAACACACCTAGCACTGACATCTACGATTGAACCAACCTATTTTGAAGAGGCTGGGGAGGATGAATTTTGGAACAAGGCCATGGATGAAGAATTGGATCAAATAGAGAAAAATGACACTTGGGAATTGGTTCCAAGACCAAAGGATAAGAATGTGATCGGCAGAAAGTGGGTATACAGGAATAAATTGAATGATTATGGATAGGTTACAAGGAACAAATCTAGATTGGTATTTAAAGGATATGCACGAGTTGAAGGAATTGACTTTGAAGAGACATTTTCCCTAGTTTCCAGAATGGAATCAATCTGATTGCTTTTAGCTCATGCATTATCCAAAAATATTAAAGTGTATCAGATGGATGTAAAATCATCTTTTTTGAATGGGGAACTTGAAGAAGAAATCTACATTGAACAACCTGAAGGGTTTCATTTGTCAGAGAACATAGATTATGTGTGTAAATTAAAGAATGCCTTGTATGGTCTAAAACAGGCTCCTAGAGCATGGTACTCTAGACTGGATAAATATCTACAGTAGGCAGGGTTCAGAAAAGGAAGTGCAGACAATAACCTCTACATCAAGATAAGTTAAGATAGTATTTTATTAATTGAAGTTTATGTTGATGATATTATTTTTGGTAGTGATGATGACATGTTAAGCTAGAAATTTGCAAAGGATATGTAGAATGAATTTGAAATGTCATTACTTGGAGAACTATCCTTCTTTCTGGGACTTCAGATACGTCAAAGAAACCAAGGAATTTTTATTTCTCAAACGAAGTATATCAGAGAAATGATAAAGAGGTTCAGAATGGAAGATTACAAACTAGTTATCACTCCCATGAAAACCAATTGCAAGTTAAGAAAAGATGATGATTCAAAGTCTACATATCAGAGGAAATATAGGTAAATTATTGGTATCCTACTATATGTGACAGCATCTAGACCAGATGTAATGTAGGCAATTGAACATGTGGCACGATTTCAAGAAGCACCAAAGGAATCACATGTATTAGGAGTGAAGAGGATTTTCAGATATCTCAAAGGAACATAAGATTTTGGATTATGGTATCTAAAAGGAAAGGATCTATCACGCATTGCCTACACAGATGGAGATTGGGAATGTTGTATTGATGACCAATGAAGCACCAGTGGAACAACATTCTACTTGGGTGAGTGTTTAGTATCATGGCTAAGAAAGAAACAATCATCAGTATCTTTATCTACAGCCGAGGCAGAGTATATTGCAATAACGACATGTTGTACATAGGTTCTATGGATGAAACAAACTCTAATAGATATACATGTTGAGTATGCTGAGACCATTCCAATCTATGGTGATAATACAAGTGCCATCAGTATTGTTATCACTGAAATTTCATCCGCACAGGGCGACAAGAACTCTGCATCGTCAACATAGAAAAACAGTCATTCATGGCACAAGGATTAACTCCACAGCACAGCAAAAGGGTCAAAACTATGCAAAAAGGGCCAAAAAATTAAAAAGCACGATGCACCCACTAGGCGCACGCGCGCGCACGCAACATCTTCGTATTTTGGGCGCATATGCGCGGCTGTGGGGTGCAAAACCCACGCGCCTGCCAAACGGCGCATTTATGAAGCTGGTCGGCCTCCCAACCACTAATGGATCGGCTCCCAAGTCAATTTGACATCAAATCCGAGCTCAATCTGCGTGGGGAGGCTGGTCAATGACCTAATTGTGCCCTAAAGAGCCCCTTTTCACATTCAAAAGAGGTTGCATAATAGCTCAATGCTTGGCTATAAAAAGCCATGAATAACCATCATTTCTTCAAGGAATTATTCATACTGTTATGCTGCTGAGATTGCTAGAGACCCCTTCTTTGGCAATACACATTGTAAGCTGCATTTCATAAGCTATTCACCCCTCACTTGAGTGAATAGGCTTGGAGTTCTTTCATCCACATTTCATCCTTTCTTTGAAAGGAGAGCAATCAGTTGAGGGCCTCAAGAGCCTTCCATTGGAGAGGGAAGGGACCCAAGTCCTCTTTCTCCTTTGTGTATCTTTGGATTTCATCTATCAGACCAGCTAATACATTGGTGATATTGGTCCATTG
>ML782017.1:382139-430184 GCA_009831015.1 Picea engelmannii | reverse complement strand
TAGCCCCTAGGAAGAATAAAATCTTGACCCAACTGTTTAATCTGGGTTAATTGCCTTGTGACAGTAGGTTAGGACGTAGGTTAATTGCCTCGTTTCCCTTGCCCAAGTGAAGCCAGAACGATAAAGATGTTACCCTATGACTCTAACGCCTAAATGCAATTGAATTGATGTCCCCCTTGGTGGTGTATATGAGAAATATCGAAAGAAAACCCATGAAAACGCCCTTATCCTAAGTTTTTCTACATATGACATTTTCCGCCCCCTATCTATGTCTCATGCACTTTTCAAAGGCCCAGATCGTGGCGCTCAAATCAACGGACCTTATAGCATTCCGGACCCCCCCGTCTGTTCTGCTTTTAACCAAAGGGGGGGGTCCGAAGTCATCGATAACTTTTGCACAGATCTGGACGGTCCAGAATGGAGCGCGCAGATCCACGGTCTACATTGAAAGTCGGACCCCCCCATCCGTTCTGCCTTTAATGGAGGGGGGGGTCCGAGTTTGGTGTTAAAAAGCGAGCAGAGATCTGCGGCCAGAAAGCCGACGTGTAGATCGACGGTTCGTAGTGATTTCCGGACCCCCCATGGTATTCTATCTTTAATCAAAGGGGGGGGGGTCCGAGAATGAATCTTCATCACAACGGGCCTCCTGTTCCATGTGTCGCCTCCCTATTGGTCCACAAGTCCCATCCTCCACTTGTTGTCTGACACTCTGTCACCCCTGGACGTCACCCTCCACTGAGCCCTCTTGTCCCACTTGCGTCTGGCTCTGATTCCCATACCGTTACCACTGCCAGCCCCTGGTGTCAGCACCATAACACCCTTCACTCATGAATAGCCCCCTTTGACGACTTTACCTCCAATCACAAACCTCCACATCAGTCGTCCGTATATGATGTTCACCGTCACCTGCCATATCACCTCAAGTGGCCCGTTATACATTAATGACTGGATAAAATGCCCGTTGTCATGCTGACCTTTTTCCCGCGTCCGACCGACCCAGTTTTGAATAAAAACACCATTGTGCCCACTTTCATTCGTTATTCATCCCTCGCGCCAGAAACCAACCATCGCACCAGAGAACCTATCTATCCTATTTCCATTTCTTCCCCGTCGTTTTCCCTCCACCACCAGTAGACCCCACTAACATTGTTTGTTGCAGGTATAGTCGCTGAGATGGCGTCTAAAACTAGGCCAGCTGAAGTGGAAGAGAATCTGTTCGTCCCTCCTCCGGTCAATCTCGATAAAATTCCTCTGGTAGACAAGGACTGCTTGATAGCGGACACAGCATGCAGCTTTGATTTCTCTGATCTGCAATCATGTCTCCGAGAAGTTTTTCTAGATCAGAGCGACGAGATTGGTCTCTGGGAGTCCAATCTACCCCTATATATTTTCCCCCAAGTTCACCATTTCCCAGAGTTTTCACTCAAGTGCCAAGCCCACTACATCCCCGAACAGAAAGCCATTGTTTCTTCCTTGGGGGATGTCCTTTTCTTCATTACCCCAGAGGATATTGACCAAATGATGCAGATAACCGGCCCAGAGTCTGCGATCCCATTCAACCTGGAAATCCTCACCGAGCTCTACCAGAAGATGAATTTCCCGCAAAGAGCTCAGATTTTTGAGCTATTCTCTCCTCCTTCCTCTCCAATCTCGACCACAAATCCCCCCTATCCATCTTCCATATTCTCCATCAAAGGGAATTAGATTATTTCGGCTATATGTGCTCTACTTGGGTACTATTCGGACCAATGGGTGGATGAACCCATCATGGGTTTCCTATCCATCTTTTCAAATGACGAAAAGCCAACCACTCAATTTGACTACAGTACTTTCTTGGCAAGTAACATCCACGAGCAATTCATGAAGTTCGCTACTGAGGGAATGTTCAGGTATTCTTCTATTCTGGCCTACATGTTCTTATACTTTCAAGCAGACAGGTTCAACTTCTCCCTACAGAAGATGGACTCTGACGGGAAGCCACAACCGATCACAGCGTGGACGTCCCTTCTAAAGTGCAATTCGGTCGAATATGATTTCACAGCATTCATCGACCAGTTCTACCACCCTGTGATAAGTATGCTGAGTGGCATGCCTGAGCCACGAGTAAATGAAGAAGTCTGGAGAGTTCTGCATCTCTCAGAAAGTGCAAAGACGGGAGACTGGTACTTGTACCAGAATCACTCCGAAATCCGAGTCTATGGGTGCGAGTTGGCACCATACAAGCTTCCAAGATATATACCGGTAAGAGTTTTCGCACTAGAATACATTAGGCAAATTATGAATTCTGATGATATTCACTTTGTTTCCCTCAAAAAGAAGCAACAGTTGTGGCTCAAAGGGCAGATAGGTTCGTTTATCTGCAATAATAGAAACGCTGGTGATGAAGCAGACAAATTATTGAGGGAAATGAAATTTCAAACTAGTTTCGCCTAACACTACGAACCTTATGGAATCATTTCTGAGATGAGACTCAAACATAAGACTGGCTCATATGCACATGAGCCCAGGCCCGAAATCGAAAAATTTGCCAATCAAACTGAATGGGAGCCTGATACATTGGAGGATGTGGAACCCGTGGTCAGGGCAGAACAGCGAGGGCCCTCAACAAGTGCGCTCCCCGCTACCACGCCACAAGTCCTCAAGGAAAAGAGGCCCCGATAGGAGTCATCTCCTCCTGTAATAGAGGTATCAATGGAGGAATTTCAAATTCACTCCAAAAAGCTGAAGACCATCTCAACGACCAGCACAACAGTAGAAGCTGCCACGTTCACTACTACATTGACCACTATTGGGGCCAAGCAATTCCATTCACCTTTTGGCTCTGGTCATCTTAAAGAAGTAACGGTAAAATCTAGGGATTCTCCTTTGGATACTCCACCAAGCGAGACTGGGCCCAAGTTGGGCATTTTTGAAAAATATGACATGATCAAGAAGAGGAACCAGTCGCTCACCAGTAGCGCTTATGCGCAATTCCAGAAGCAGTCCTCCACACCCCAACACAGGTTACTCTCGGCATTCGATACAGAAAAGGGCAATATGCATATGGCGTACCTCCATGCACTAGTACCGGATCCCAAGGTTATATCTGATTACAGGAGGTCCACGTTTGAATTCCAAGCAAAAGATGTGCATCCAGCCGATCAAATGGATATGCATAAGCAAACTGGGGAAATGATTTCCCACACTTTGGCCCGAGTTGCAACTTCTACGACAAAGTATTGGACAACGTTGAGCAACGCCCAGACCCAACTGAAGCTAGAGAAGATGTCTTCCTTAGCGAAAGACAACAAGATAAAGACCCTCAAGGAGATGGTCCTCAAGATCAGCTATGACCCGGCGAATGTCAAGGTTGCTGAAGAAATGATAAAAAAGAAGAATGCTGACATCGCCGCACTAAGAAAGCAACTAAATCTCCCTCCAACAGAGGAACCACAGACTAAATAAATAGCAGAAAGAGAAGGCGAAAAGGATGAAATGCTGAGATTACTCATGGAACATAGTGCACAGTTAAGGGAGATGGAGGCCGAGATGGAAAAACTGTTAAAGGAGAAAGAACAGACGAAGACAGTGGAGGGCGTCAACTTGAGTGCTATCCCCATCGCAGGATTGAGCACGACCACAGCGACAGTGACAATAGTTCCATCCGCAACTACAGAGAAGGTACCAGAAGGCACCATAGGCCTGGCCAAGTCAATGGGGAGAATGAATTTGCAGGAGTCTGAAATCAGCAGACTTAAGAAAGAATTAGAAAACCTCCAGGAGCTGAAGACTTCCTTTCAGACTAGTCTGTCAAAGGAAAAGCAGGTGAATGAGCAGATGAGAAAAGAGCTGCAGCAGCTACAGAAACAGACATTGGCCGGGAAAACTTTGGCTGAAGTTAAAGAACTTGTGTGGACTGATATCTCTAAGTCCATCAATGAAATCTGGCCAATGGTTCAGATCATGTTCAAACAGAATGAGTTGCTCGAGAGGAGAAAACAGGCTGTGGAGAAAATCAGGACTGAATTGGGCGACATGCCAGCCCAGGCCAATGAGACCATAAGGTTCCTAAACTCTAAGACACGGGAAGAACTCGAGGAGCTAAAAATTGAAGATAGGACATAAACCATATTGGAAGTGAAAAGAGTTCTGACCAAAAGAGGTCTCATGATTCATCTAGAAGAGAAAATCCAAACCATGGACCAGGGAGTGCAAAGGTTTTTCCACAAGATAGATGCTCTGACAAATAAAGGCTTGCCTGGCCTAAAGGTAATAAACGACAAATTAATGACTCTTCCCGACTACAAGAAGAAGTTGATCGAAGTATCCAAGAACTGTGCAAAATTTGCAGGGATACAATCAAACATCACAGGTAGATATTTCATGGAGGCACTTCACCTGGATATTGAGATCCAGCATGAAATTAAGAACATTTTCATCGTCAAGCCTACGTTCGCGAAGTACACAGACATGGACGAAGTGTATCGGCGATTGCTCAAAGTGACAGTGCCAACTCATATCCGATGGGAAGAGTTGTGCGATCTACTAGATTAGTAGATGAGCTGTCATTTCCAGTCAGCAGTCCTGTCAGCAGAGGTTGCGGAAGCACCTCACCAACGGCCTACCCAGAAGTTCAGCAAATAGTTATGATGAATCATCAAACGGTTTTTGATTAGTTGAGTTAGTTATGCTAATGATAGTATGGACACGTCCTTGTCAGTTATGACAGGATCCTTTGTATTTTGACTTATAAATACTCCTTTTTTCAATGTATTGAGGGTTGTTGTTGATTTGCACACCCGACTGCTATCAAGCTGTAACATTTTTGAAGAGATCCACCATTAATAAAGAGGAGGCATTTCACAGGATTCTTGCGCATTTTTCACTGGTGATGTGATTTTATTGGTCAAATGTTTCTTGCTACGTGATCATCTTGTTTTTTCTATAACTAATCTATACGAATAGAGTTATGTTGTAGGATTTATCCCGGATACCCTATTTCCGATTCTATAGATTTCAATGTTCTTCTTCTAAATATCTTCAGTTAAGAGATTCTTAAGTGCTTGTTAATTGGAGTATTTTCTTTATTTTTTCTTCTGTTCATCGCTTAAATTATTAAAGATCCAGTGAGGGGTGTTATCTCGCCTTGTGAAATATTTCTTCAGCATTCCTGGTTGCATCTCAGATTTTATTAAGTACAGACCCCATAGCCCAATGGAAGTGTGATTTTTCTCAACCAAATTTAAAAATCCTTTACGACAAAACAAAACTCGTGCCTCTAACTAGCCTAACATCTTAATTCGAACAAAGCTAAATTATATAGAGAGATCCCTCTCTGAAGCTGGAAGGGCTAGATCCCAGTTTCAAAAGTGGTTGGTTAAGGTTACCTTTGTGTATTTCCTCTTTTCAACCTCTAGGAAATTTACAGAGTGATAACATAGTGTTTGCAAGAAATTTTTGCATTCAAGTGTTTGTTTAAAAAGCGAAAAATGGAAAATTTGATAGTTTTGATTGTTTGTCATTAAGATCATTCAAAGATTGAAGGAATTGTATTTTGAAACTTGTTGTATTATGGAAAAAGAAAACCTTCTCCCTTATGTAATTAGAGTTCATCGAAAAAAAATATTGTATCTCCTCTCTCTTTGCATATTTTTGAGTCGAGGTCAAGAACTTCATCAGTTTCAAATTTGCTTCCTTTGTGAGTTAAACAAGAACCATTAAAATTCAACGTAATTTTAAAAATATATCTAGTAAAATTTATTTTCTAGAACTCTTATAGACCAACATTAGCTAGGTATAGCACTTTAGAATAGGTTGTGAAGAATACTTTCCAAAGAATCAAAAGTATCTTGTGATAGGAAGAGTTAAATCCACTTGATACATTTTGTCATGAGAATCCCTTCTAACACAAGGATCAATCACGAGGTCACATTAGGGACAACAGAGTTACTTACCCTGCTTTGTTGGTATTAATGTAGTGAATGCACATATTATTGGGGGTCACTTGAGAATAAAATCTTGTGCAGACCTTCTCAAGGCGATTTGAGGCTTAGATACCTTTCCTTTGTGTGTATATTAGACTGTTGACTACTTCCCCAGGTATCATTGTTGTAATTGGTAACCTTAGTATCCTATTTCTTTAGGGTCTTCACACGAGGTGACTGTGGAGGGAGATTCTTCACGGTAATAGGAATCAACATTCGATAAACTCACTCGGGATCCTTGGAGGGTATACTCACGATTATGTGTGGGATCTTGCACCAAGGCGTAAGTCTATTAAGAAATCCATCAATGTAACTTTTCCACCCACTTTATCCCAGCCCCTTCTTGTCTTGATATCACGATGTTTGATTTCATCACCAACTAGTGATTTCTAAATACAAAAGTTTGTTTGCCTGGTTGATATCTAGATTTTATTAGTGAAGTGTTGTTTGTTTCTCTAGTTTTCCATAGATATTTTTTATTCTTTTTTGGGCGAGGCAAAAATTGGCCTTCCCCATTCACTTAGGATGTAGTGGTTTCCTCTAGAAGAACTAGAAGAATACGCCCCCTTGCTTCATAATTCACCAGAGGGTCCTTCTCCTGAAGGAGAATTCAATAACGATGTATCCTCTGAGATCAAGAGTTCTAATCCATTGGTTGAATTACCACTCCCTATAAATCAATTATTGAATGTTATACAAGATCCAATTTTTCTCTGAATAAACTCTTCAGGAGATGTCATTTCTAAAGACTATACTAGAATACCTTTGGCACCTTTTGTAGAGTCTAGTGTGGATGATCCACCATTTCACAGTGAATCATTTAGAACCCTAGTTCATACTTATGGAATTTTTAATCCTAGTCTAGTCCCCGTCCGTTCATTTTCGAGGACTTACTTGGGACAAAATATTTTTGATAAACTTTGAATGAGTCCAAACCAACCTATGTCATCACATATACATGTTACTTCTACTACTTATAAATTACCTTTGGATCATTTTACTAGCATGACAAGTAATGTTGTTACAGTTTCAGACCCATTGTTGGTTGGTACGCATACAATCCTTCCTTTTTAGCTCACTAGTTCTACCACAGTCCCACAAGTTACGCATGTTTCTGTCAGAATTACAGTAACAACTCAAGCTCCTATTGGAACACCACATCCGCTTAGATCAAATCCATCACTTCCACATGGGTATAATTCTCTTAATATTTCTATTGCTAATCCTACCCAGGGTCCATCGGGAATACCTAATCTTTTGTTCCACCTGGGTATAACATTGCTAGAAGTTTTGTTCCCACACCTACCCAGGTTCTATCTAGAGGGCCTAGCATTCCTCCACCACCTGGAGGATATAATTGTCCTGGACCAAGTAGCTCCAATCAACTTGGAGGCACAAATCATTCTGTTACTTCTGGTTTTCAAATTCCTGTTGGAGGTCAACCTCAAGTTTGGGGGAAACCCCAAGTTGGTGGTCATAACCTAGTTTATGGGAAGTATACACCTAGATTACAAACCCAACCTTGGAATTTCCCTTTCCAAGGAAATCAATAGCTTCCTAGAGGTAAAAATCCTCAATTAAATTATTTTGTACCCTCTAATCTCGGGCATCCTTATCTAGGATCTGTAAATCCTACCTAGGATCACAATTTTCAATATAATGCTTATTTCCAAGGTGGCATGCCAAATCAAACAAAAAATGTTGCTACTTTACTCAAAACCCTCCACAAATGAATTTGACAGGACCCTCTAATTATTTACAAACTGCTTATGGTCCTACTGGTATACCTACAGGGTTGCGTCCCCAAAATTACTAGTTTCCTCAAGTAAACAAACAGTTTCCCTTTATAGATACTTTGGATTTACCAGATTTATATAGGATTTTGAATGATCCCATATTGCATTCTCCTTATTGGCTAGTTATACCTACAAAATTACCATTAGACATTCATAAGTTTGACGGTCAATCAGGAGAAGACCCAAACAATCACATCATGAGATTTCATCTTTGGTGCTCATCCAAATCCTTGATGGATGACTACATTTGATTACATATTTTCCAACTCACTCTTACGAGTTCGGATGCCAAATGGTACATCTAATTGCAGAGAGTATTCTTCAATGATTTCAACACCTTATCCATTACTTTCTTGATGCATTACCAATTATAGATACGATATGAGACAAGAACTGAAATTTTAAGTTCATCTAAACAGTCCTCTTCTACTCACATCTCAGATCATATTCATGAGTGGAGGAGGAGATGACAATTAATTAAAGTTCCCCTTCTTGATCAATTATTGGTTGAGTGGTTTACCTAGTCACTTATCGATCATATATCCTGTGATGTTTCCATGGGAGGTTTCTTCACTGAAGAAAAAGAGATCATTCATGCTCAATACTTGGATCTTGTTTACTCTCAAATGGGAACGTTGTTGGAAGATTAGTTGTTTTCATTGATGTCAACCCTAGTCATGGGTTTTGGACTACAAGATTGATGAAGGTATTTGGACATGAAGGAAAATGCACATGTAGATACAAGACCCATGGATGGATAGTATACATCATTTTGTTTCTGGTGGTATGTGGCACATCACATGGATCCTCATGGTTGAGGAGAAATGAATTTTTGAAGATGACAAAGTGAATTGAAGAAGGAAGTACATGTAAGCCCTGAAGATAATTAAAGAAAAGAATTACAAAATAAGACATTGTCAGGTCGGCCCTAATGTTAAAAGGAAGTGACATAAATGGTATAAATAAATATCATTATACAATAATTTTATACACAAGTCAAATTTCAGAGGAAATCAGAAGTAAAGAAGGCCGGATTTCAAGGGAGGATGAAGTCTTTTGGTGATGTGTTCTAAGGTATGTTATTTTCAGGTCATATTACCATTTTTTCTATAAATTTGTTTCTAGAACGATTCAGATGGTGAAGTTTCTAGGGTATTGAGAAGACATATCAAGGTACCTGTGGTAAACAATTCAGCTCTTGATTCACTATAATTATGGAGATACGCTCTGTGGAAGATAGGGTTTGTGACCAGTCTTAAAGCTAGTTAATAAACAGGTGTTCTGGGTAAAACAGTCATAACTTCTTCATCGAGAATCCAAATGACATAGGACAAATTTCATTGGAAATATTATGGATTTTAGTTTCTTGTGTGCTAGTTTCAGATTTGGATGTTAAATATTGAGTGCAGGGCATTCTGTACAAGTTTGATCTCTTGAATAAACCAAAATTGAACAAGGTCTACCATTCTCTCTATAACGTCTTTTTGGGGAGGATTCATGGAGTGAAAATTGGAGAATTTCCAGAGAATAAATTGAATATTATTATATACAGGATTAGATTATTCCAATAATTGAATAATTGTAGAAATTGAAGAAGTCTCAGGAAGCATTATCAGGTTCTATGTGATGGTTGGTTGATGGTGATAATTTAATGTGAAGTTTTATTATCTCTCGTATATTCTTGGGTGGTAGGAAGGGGCAATGATGGAGAGTTAAACTCTCTCTTGATATTGGAGGATTGTATCTTCCTCTTGGATTTTTATCCCTCCCTTTACATTTGGAAGCTGTAGCTACCTTTTGAAGTCATTACTTCCCTTGAACAATAACTATTGATTATTTCTCATATATTGTGCATGGTGTATTGTGGTGTATTGGTGTAACTCTTATACTATTGTTCATTTCTCATTGTATATAATTGAATGGTTTAAGTATAAGTTGAAAAAGGTTTTAAATTGTACTTGATATTGATTCACCCCCCTCTCAGTATCAACAATTGGTATCAGAGCGGGTTACCTTCAGCAGAGTTTAACCATTGGAAGGAAGATCTTAAGAAGAAATGGAAGACAAAATTCCAAATGGGATTCCACCATTTGATGGAAGTAATTTTGAATACTAGAGTAATAGAATGGAAACTTACTTGAAATCTCTTGGGGCTGATGTTTGGTTCTCAGTTGCTTCAGGACACAATGCTTTGAAGAAACCAAAGACTGCAGCTCAGAAGGAAGCAAAAAGGAACAACAAATTGGCAATAGATACCATCCTGGATGGATTGACAGATTCAGTGAAATCCAAGGTGGGATCATGTGCATCATAAAAAGATTTTTGGGACAAGCTACAGGACCTTTATGTAAGGGAGTAATCAGAAGAAGAAGAAGAAGTTGAAGCAAATTACAACATCTCAGATTTCAAAGAAGAAAATAGAGGTCAGTTATTTTTATTTAATTGTGAAGGAGTAGGTCATGTTGAATTTGAATTTCCTCATCCAAGGATTGAAAGAAATGACACTGAAGAAGAAAATTCCAATGAATAAGAAGAAAAACATGAAGAAAAAATTATTCAACAAGAAGATGAGAATATTAAAAAATTGAAGCATGTTGAGATTGAAACTAGCAAGCTCAAAGACACACAAAGAAAACTAAGAAGTGAATTGGGTAGTTGTGAAAAGATAGTTGTAATCTTGAAGAAACTATTAGAAGACTTTGAGAAACTAAGAGAAGAAACCATTTCCTTGAAAACTCTACTCGAAGAAGAAAGAAGAATAGGAGAAGTAAGGAATGTCTAAATGATGAAGAAAGAAGAAGATTGTGAGAAACTTGAACAAGAAGTTGTCTCATTGAGGAAGAGCTTAAGAAACTCTCAAGTGCCAAAAGAATTAACACATCTTGGATGCATGGGTGAAACTTCATAAAAAGAAGATGCAAATACCAACAAGAAGGTTGAAGAAAGAGCTACACAGACAGTTGATGAGAAGTAGACCAGGATACCAGAAAGAAGGAATGATTACAAAAGAGATGAATATCCAAGAAGACCTCCTACCTTTAGGAATCAAAGAAGATTCAATCAATATGAAGGAAACTACAGAAGAATAGATCATGAACCTAGATGAACTACATCATAAAGAAGCCTACTTACTCCAAGGTATCAAAATTTCTTTTTTAGACGTTGTTATAGTTGCAAACATTTTGGACATAAGGAAATTAATTGTAGAATCAATGAAAGGAGAACATACGCAAGAAACATGAATGGTGTAAATAGAATATATGGAAATAATCATGGATTTGTCAACATAATTATAATTCATTTTCCCCATTGATGGACAAAAATATTGCATGTTACAAATGTAATTATCGTGGTCACAAAACACGAGATTGCAGATATATGAATGAAGATGTCCCTATTCCAACCACATTATGGAGAAGGAAAGAGATTCCAAACAACAAAGATTGTCTTATAGCATTGACCACTGAAGAATGCAAATAAGAAGATGAATGGTACATAGACAGTTGATGTTCTTCACACATGACTGGGGATCAAGAAAAAATCATCAGCTAGAAGAGAAAGGGTGGCAATGTTGCATTTGGAGATGACTCATTTGCCAAAATACTTTGAGAAGGTGTAGTAGATCTTGGAAGCAAAAATGTAAAATCAAAGAATGTCCTATTGGTTGAAGAATTGAAGCATAATCTACTCACTGTTAGTAAAATGTGTGATCAAGGACACACTCTTACGTTTGACTCCTGAAAATGTAAAATCAGAGAAAATAACTCAGGAAGATTGGTTGCAACTGCAACAAGAAGACCAAGTAACATATATGTCCTAAAACCATGAAAACTCTCCAAGGAAAAAAGAGACCATAAAAATGAAGTGTTATTAAGTGCTATATGTTCAGGGGGAGCAACCCCAAAGAAGAGAGTTACCTTTTGCCATTAAAGTCATGGGGAGAAGTCCCACCCTTTTCCATTGATGTCAAAGGGGGAGAGAAATTGGGATCATGATGATAGGGGGAGAATTAGTGTTGCCATCAATGACAAAGGGGGAGATTGTTGGAAGATTGATTGTTGTCATTGATGTCAACACTAGTCATGGGTTTTGGACCGCAAGATTGATGAAGGTATTTGGACATGAAGGAAAATGCACATGTAGATACAATACCCATGGATGGATAGTATACATCATGTTGTTTCCGATGGTATGTGTCACGTCACATGGATCCTCATCGTTGAGGAGAAATGAATTTTTGAAGATGACAAAGTGAATTGAAGAAGGAAGTACATGTAGGCTCTGAAGATAATTAAAGAAAAGAATTACAAAATAAGAAATTGACAGGTCGGCCCTAATGTTAAAAGGAAGTGACATAAATGGTATAAATAAATATAATTATACATTCATTTGATACATAAGTCGAATTTCATAGGAAATCAGAAGTAAAGAAGGTTGGATTTCAAGGAAGGATGAAGTCTTTTGCTGATGTGTTCTAAGTTATGTTATTTTCAGGTCATCTTACCATTTTTTCTATAACTTTGTTTCTAAAACAATTCAGATGGTGAAATTTCTGTGGTATTGAGAATACATATCCAGGTACCTGTGGTAAAAATTTCATCTCTTGATTCTCTATAATTATGGAGTACGCTCTCTGGAAGATAGGGTTTGTGACCAGTCCTGAAGCTAGTCAATAAACAGGTATTGCAGGTAAACCAGTCATAACTTCTTCATAGAGAATCCAAATGATGTGTTACAATTTTCACTGGAAAGAGTACGAACTTTAGTTTCTTGTGTGTGAGTTTCAGAACCATATGTTAAATATTGAGCGCGGGTCATTCTGTACAAGTTCGATCTCCTGAATAAACCAGAATTGAACAAGGTCTACCATTCTCTCTATAACTTATTTTGGGGGAGGATTCAAGAAGTGAAACTTGGAGAAGTTTAAGAGAATAAATTGAATATTTTTATCTACAGGATCTGATTATTCTAAGAATTGAGTAATTGTAGAAATTGAAGAATTCCCAAGAAGCATTATCAGGTTCTATGTGATGGTTGGTTGATGGTGATAATTTAATGTGAAGTTTTGTTATCTCTCATGTATTCTTGGGTGGAAGGAAGGGGAAAGGATGGAGAGTTCAAATCTCTCTTGATATTGGATGATTGTATCTTCCTCTTGGAGGTTTATCCCTCTCTTTACATTTGGAAGCTGTAGCTACCTTTGGAAGTTATTACTTCCCTTGAAAAATAACTATTGATTATTTCTCATATATTGTGCATGGTGTATTGTGGTCTATTGGTGTAACTCTTATACTATTGTTCATTGCTCATTGGATATAACTGAATGGTTTAATTATAAGTTGAAAAAGGTTTTAAATTGTACTTGATATTGATTCACCCCCCTCTCAGTATCAACAAACATTATATGACTTGATCATTGATGATCCTTTCCCGTATATAAATCCAACCCCAATGCCTCCAGTAGCTTCTCACGCTACTAATGGTGTGATTGGCACTTTTCATGTTGAGACTTAGTCAAAACAAGTCAATCATTCCAATCCAAAATCTACTACTACTAATGTACAAAATTCTACTCCTCCTATCCCTCTCCTGGTAAAACCTCTAAGGTCAATACGATCTAGTCTACGCCTACCGGTAAATCTAAAAATAAAAATAAAGGGAAGGGTGAGAATAAAGAGGATAAAACTAATAATAACTAACCAGATAAACTAAAAACTCATCCTGTTGATCATAAAGAAAAGAGAAAAACTCATTATCCTTGTGTTATCTATGGTGAGGACCACTATACGAAATATTTTATGAGACGTGCAGAAGTTACTAATTTACTCCAAGGAACTGGGACCCCTCTTATGCATGTCATTTTTTCACAACATTTTCCTTCTCAACAATAGGCCCAATTGGTTATTGATGACCAACCCTCTCCCTCTACCACCTATTACATACTTATGTGTATCAGTGACTCCAATAAAAACAAAGTTGCAGTCGCTACTCGAACCAAATATTATTATCTGTATAAAGAGAAAGTTGATGATGCGCCTCATTTGTTGGCTCAACCTCCTCCATCGGTTTCATCTCCCAATGGTCCTCTTCATCTCAAACAACCTAGTATAGATAAATTTATTCTTCCACCTCCTAAGGGAATCATTCATAAGTCATCATTTAACCCACATGCACGTGCCACTCAAAACTACAGTATTGTAGAAGATCTTGCACATGCACCTTCTGCGATGTCAGCTCTTGAAGTCCTTCAAAGTTGTCCTACTCAATGAAAGGCAATGTTAAAGGATATTGGTGGAATCGATCCTACTGATATGAATTTGATAATCTTTGATTTGGAAGATCACATTCCAAGACTCTCTCATCAATTAGATTTTCAAATAAAAGTGATTGTGGAAAATAAGAATATTTGTCGAACAATTGTTGATGAAGGAGCTTCGACTTGCATCATGTCTGTCACTTGTTGGAAATACATTGGCTCTCCTTCCCTTACTGAGTCACACAACACGTTAAAATATTTTAATGGTATAGGGTTTGAACCTTATGGTGTTCTTCCTGCGTTATCTATTGTGTTACAAGGAAAAGCGGTTACTGTTGAGGTTGAGGTGTTTGATGCACCTCTTGATTACAACCTTTTGCTTGGACATAGTTGGATAAATGTTATGCATGCAATTGTTTCTACTCTTTTCCATTTGATATGCTTCCCTCACCAAGGTAAAGTTGTTATGATAGATCAACTCGCCTTTTTTAGTTCTGATTTGCACACTAGTAACGTTCTATTCATAGCAAAAACACCTCATGGTTATGAGAATATCGGTGTGGGTCTTTTAAAGGATTCACCGTTAATGGGTACTTTCCCCATTCCACCACCTTATTTTCCTCCTCCTTGTTTCTACGCATGGGATCAGGGTAGATCCTTTGAAGGTTGAAGCTATTATCAATTTTCCTCCTCCTTCTACCTTACGCCAGCTCCAAAGTTTGCAAGGGAAGGAAAAATTTCTATGTCGATTCATTCTCAATTATGCCGAACTAAGGAAAGGTTTCACTCTACTTCTTAAGAAGGGTCATTATTTTGTATGGGACGATACTGATAACAAAGCCTTTGAAGCTTTGAAACTTGCATTAACCCATATACCACTCTTATTTCCCCCCTATTATAGTCAAGATTATTTCTTATATTTGGATGCTTCAGATTATACCATAGCCATGGTTCTAGTCCAAGAGGATGATTCACACGATGAACATGTTATTCACTATTTAATTTGGAGTCTTACGACCACCGAAATCAAATATATGCATGTGGAGAAATTGGCCTTGGTGAATTTTCAAGTTGTTCAACATTTTCGTCACTATATCTTATTGCGCAAAACCACAATTATTTTTTATTGCAACCCTATGCAACATATTCTTACATGACAATTTCTAGGGTGGAAATACTCCAAATGGATAGCGATTCTCCAAGAGTTTGATTTGGAGTTTGAGCGAGCCAATTCAAAGAGATCTTTGGTCTTTGTTGAGTTGATATGTGACCTTCCCTCCACTGAGACATAAACTATGGTAGAAGATTATTTTATCGATGAATCTCTCTTTTTGATCAGTTCAGATGATATATTGTATGGATACATTCTCATTTATCTCCAAAAAAAACCTTTCTGGCCTGATATATCTCGTGTATATTGTCATCGTATTAGGTATCAAGCCCATCAATATATTATTCTTGGTGATACCCTTTACCATCGTGGTATTGAATCTGTGTTTCGTCGATGTCTAACATATAATGAAGTTGATAAAGCACTAAATGAATGTCATTCTGGATCATGTGGAAGTCATATGTCTAGGTATGCCACTGCCCAAAATATCCTACAAGCTAGTTACTTTTAGCCTTCGCTTTTCAAATATTGTATTCTTGCAGTTCAGAAATTCCATGCTTGTCAAACCTATAATAATAATATTTGATCTCATCCTGCTCCACTTTATCCTGTAGTTTTTGTGGGTCCATTTGCTAAATGGGGTATTAAATTCATGACATGTAACCCTCACTCCGTCGGGGTGCATGGATACATCATTGTAGCTGTGGATTATTTCACTAAATGGGTCAAGGCGATGCCTACATTTGATAACCCTAGAAAAATTGCAACATTGTTCATATTCAATCATATCATCAGTAGTCTTGGTGTCCCTCAAGTCATCGTCACCGACCATGGTACCCATTTTCAAAATTTTATGATGTCTAAGCTTATCGATAAGTTGGTTTTACGTAATGAAAACTAAACCCCTTATTATCCACAAGCCAATGGCCAATTTGAAGCAATAAACAAAGTTTTAAATACCATGCTTCAACGGATTATAGGGATTCACAAGTCAAGTTCGCACACAATGATTTGTTCGACATTATGGGGCTATCGGACATCTGTTAAATTTTCTATAGTTTTCACACCTATCTAGTTAGTGTATGGTATCGAATCCATTTTTCTAATTGAATGTGAAATCCCATCTCTGAAACTAGTTGTCGAACTTCTCCCCAACACCACAACTGAAGCAGAACATGTCTTGTATTTAATGCAATTAGACGAGACTCGTCGTGATGCTATGTTTGTAATATAATCCTAGAAGAAATGCATCAAGGCTCAGGCTCAATACAACAAACATGTTAACCTCATGTTTTTTATGAAGGTGATTTGGTTCTTCTGTATGACCAAGATCATGATTTGTTGAGGGAAGGTGAATTCGAGCCCATGTAGGGTGGCCCTTACATCGTTAAATGAGTGTTGGAGAAAGGGGATTATGAGCTGGTTGATTACAATGGAATTCCTTTGGGTGAACCCATAAATGGGCTTTACCTAAAGAAGCAATATGCTTAAAGTATTTTTGCATGAGTGCTTTGTATTTTAGTGTATCATACTCTAGTGTGTTTTTTGTCATTTTTTGTTCTGCCTTCAAGATGCTTACCTTGACTTATGCTTGGTTTCCAGATGTCGACATTATTGCTACCCTATATCGACTTTACTGATGGTGCTAGTCACAGTACTCAAAATCTAGCATCTGTTGCATGGGAAATATATTCACCTATAGACGAGTTGATCAGTCTATACAATATTTTCCTTGGTCGTGCAACTAATAATATTGTGGAATACAATGCGATTATTGAGTTATTAATTGACTCCATTTCATTTGGCATCCATAATTTAATTGTACATCTTAGTTCTCAACTTGTGGTGATGAAATTAAGAAACATTTATTCCATCCAGAGTCCTACACTATTATGGGTATACTTAAGAATTTGCCTCTTGGAAAGAGATTTTGATTACATTCAATATGAACACATTCCTAGGTATCTAAAGACATTAAGTTATGCATTATATAATTATTTTTTATATAGATATTTTCACCATTTATAAATCCAAACACACATGTAAAGACAAGTAATCCAGTAGAAGTTTTTTATTATAATGTCAAAAGTGAAAAAAATTGTGTTTCATGGATGCTTTTCATGATAACAAACCACTTCTCGCGCTACATGATTGGTGCAGACCTCCTGCCCTCGGGCCGAGATCCATGCAGGATCTTCTCTAAACCTTGACAAGGGTTAATTAAACTCCTTTCCTAAGCCCACAAAGGATTTCGAGTCTTGTGAGTTGGGGTGCTTCGAATACTATACCTTGGCCCTTGGCAATAGCCAAAACATGAAATGAAAATGGGATAAGGTGTAAGCCCCTTTCTTCATCCCCTTTTCCTATAGGACCACAACCAAGCCTTACGCAAGCACCTTTTGCAACTCGTGACTTCACGATTTGGAGCACTAAATTCTCATGCCCTCCCCTTGTGAATCCCCAAAATGCAGTCTGTCAAAGATGGTTGACTCTACCCAAACTGACGGGAACACGCCACCTATCACTTCCACTTTACTTGGATTATGGGGTGAGTTCTTGCCACCTGTCCACATGGATTTTCCGACTTTCCTGACTCAAGTGGACAACCAATAGTCGTTCCTCTTCCTCTATGGATCCCCAACTCTGAAATCATAACTTTAGAGAGATCAATGGCTGTATGCCTCTCTCGATCCAATGGTCCTAGCTGTATCAGGATTTCTTCGATAAAAATTCTACAACACTTGACCCAAACCATTGGTCACTCGATTCCTCGAATTCCGATACGCAAATTCACATATGAGATCAACAGTCCTTGTTAATTTGGTTCTGACAGTCACTACTCCTCCTGAGATTATGGGTGTTGAAAAGGCACTCAGTCCTAATCTCTTCATTTTTCTAAGAGATCCAACGGTTCATGAGATTTCGACACTTCCTCCTGAAGCGATTCAATTGTTCGATTCAACTTCTCAAGGACTTCTGGCCAAATGACTTGGCATCCTTCCTTCAGAAATTAACTCTTGTGACCCAATTCAACCTCCGTCTCCCTTTAGAACAAATGAAAGGTTATAACGCTCCTAAGCTTCCACTTGCAAACTCAAGGCCTCCAAAAGGGTCCCTACACGCACTCCTTGCGGAAACTTTCAAATAAACTCTATTATTTAGGGTCTTTGACTTCATTCATTCCTTACAACAACAGTCTTTCAATTTCTCTCTTGGATTTGTAAAATCCAAGAATCCACCCGGCCTTTGCACACCTTGCACGGATCTGTTCTCTGCTAGCACTCTTTTCCTGTAAAGACACAATTTGAATCTCCTCTGAGGGTCCTGAGATGAAACATAGAACCTGGTCGACGCACTCCTTGCGAACCCTCCACTGCACTCTTTGCAGGAGTTCTCAGAAAGAGAAAAAACTGAAACTCATTCACCCCTTATTCAGAATTCAAACATTCAACATAGAATTCTAGAGCATACACACACACATTAGCATTGAAATAGAATGCACACAACGAATGCAAACAAGCCTACAAAATACCATTTAATAGGTGGTTCCAACAACCATAACAAACACATAGATTGGAATCAAAACTTTATTTTATTGAATCCAGTGCTCCTGTACATGGTCAATAGCAACTAAAAATGCATAAAATTCTTTGTCCTCTTATATTCCTCTCTACAGCTCTACATCTTATAAATTATGAATTATGTTACCATGATACAAGGGTTGAGGGTGCCTATCATCCGTTTTCCCTCCTACCTCCTACGCTCCTAAAACTATCTAATCTATTAAATTAAATCTACCTACTTGCATTCATTATGCATAAATGTCTCTACATTTGACAGATGAGAGCAATGCTCAAGATCTATTTACAATCTCCAAAACACAAAAGTAAGTATGCTTCCTTAGCTATGACATTAATGTCCATTCATTAATCTTCAAAACACTTCAAAATGCACGCTGGTGATTTTCCATCTGTCTCCTTTGGTTAGGCACGTGTCTTTGGCTCTATACGATGCTCCTGCATCATACTACCTTGCTTGAAAATTTTCATGAACTCCTGTTCATTAGTTCCTTCATTGTTTGTCCATGCTTTTGAATTGTTGTTTCATCCTGCCAACTAGCATCTTCAACTGTATGTCCTTTCCATTTGAACAAGTATTCAAAATACTCTTTTCTACTAGTATTTTTGCTAATCCTCTTGTCAATTATGGTTTCCATCTGTGGCTTTTCAGCTACAGGCATTTGTTTTGTCCATTGAATATTTTCTTGTTTATCTTATGCTCCTTCTTCTTCAGCTCTGTAAGGGTACAAATCCATGATATTGAATATCGGTGAGATTCCGACCCCATTGGGTAATCCAATCTCATATGTGTTTGTTCCAAATTTCCTTATGACCTTGCACATTCCAATATTTTTCATCTTCATCTTGTTGTATGTTCCCCTTGGGAACCTCTCCTTCCTCAAATGTGAAAGAATCAAATCACCAACTTTGAATTGAATTTCTCACCTGTGTTGATCTACTCTACGCTTGTACTCTTGACTTGAACTCTGCAATTGCTCTTTAATTCTGTTGTGAAGCTCCTTCATTCCTTATGAAAGTCCTCTGCACTAGCACTCCTGAATTCAGCTTGTTCTGAATCTTTCAATTCAAAAACTCCCCTTGGTTCCATTCCATATACAATATGGAATGGACTCTTCTCTGTGCTTCTATCGAGTGAATCATTGTAAGAGAATTCCACCTGTGGTAAAATGTGATCCCATTGACTGTGGTGTTCAATCACTAAGCTCCTTAACAAATCTCCCAAGCTCCTGTTCATGACCTCTGTATGTCCATTCGTCTGAGGATGATATGCTGAGCTAAAAGACAAATTTGTCCCCAAATTCTTCCATAAGGTCCTCCAGAAATTTCCTACGAACTTGGTATCTCTATTAGAAATGATACTCCTTGGCAAGCCATGAAGTCTGATGACTTCCTTGAAAAATAGGTTCACAATATGAGTTGCGTCACTGGTTTTCTGGCATGGTATGAAATGTGCCATCTTTGAAAATATGTCTACCACTACAAATATTGAATCATATCCCCTTTGTGTCCTTGGTAGTCCCAATATGAAATCCATTCTCACGGCATCCCATGACCTTTCCGGTATGGGTAATGGTTGGTATAACCCTGTGTTCTGCCTTTTTCCTTTTGTGTGCTAACAAATTCTACACCTGTCCACAAATTTATTCACATATGTCCTCATCCCTGGCCAGAAATATGAGCCATTCAACTTTGAGAACATTTTTTCATGATGTAGGTGTCCAGCCAATCCTCCGTTGTGCTTTTCCTTCAGCAAATTCTCCCTCATGGAGCATTTCAGAATACATAGCTAATTTCCCTTGAACAATAATCCATCCTGGATCATTTATTCAATCCATTGGCTTCTATCCCTGAGAATTGGATTCTCAGACACCTCATATGCCTCTTTGAATTCTGGATCATCCCTATACATTTCCTTGAGGTTATCAAAACCCAAAGTCTTGACTCTGAATTCCTGCATAAGAAAACATTTCCTGCTCAAAGCGTCAACAACTTTGTTAGCAGTTCCAGAAATATGCTTAGTCACAAACGTAAAATTCTGCATGTATTCAACCCATTTAGCATGTTTTTGGTTCAACTTCTCCTATTGAGTCACAAATTGCAAAGCGTGATTATCGTTGTACAAAACGAACTCCTTGGGAACCAAATAGTACCTCCATTTCTTTAGCACTTGTATGACTGGATAGAATTATTTTTCATATGTGGAGTACTTGATATTTTCTTCATTCAGTTTTTCACTAAAATATGTGATCGACCTGTTGTCTTGGCTCAAGACCGCTCCAATGGAAAATCCACTCACATCACAATTGACCTGGAATGTCTTGCTAAAATCTGGCAAAACCAGAATTGGTTGCTCAGTGTTCTTCTTCAGTAGGTTGAAGCTCTTCTCTGCCTCCTTCATCCAGTGAAAAGATTTATGTCTTTTCTTCACCGTATCCATCATTGGTGTGCTAATTCCACTGAAGTTTTTGATGGATTTCCTATAGAAGATAGCCAAACCATGGAAGCTTTGAACTTCAAACACACTCTTAGGTGATGGCCAATCCTTAATCGCATTTATCTTTTCTAGATCCATTTTCAATTCATTTGCAGAGATAAAAAAACTCAAATAAATGAGTTATGTCCTCATAAATGACGATTTCTTCATATTGATTAGAAATTTGTCTTGTTGTAACCTCCTGATCACTACAACTAAATGCTTTAAATGTTCTTCTTTAGTTTTGTTGAAAATTAATATATCATCAAGATATACAATGATGAATTTCCCAACGAAATCCTTCAGGACTTCATTCATCAACCTCATGAAGTACTAGGCACATTTGTTAAGCCAAATGGAATGACAATCCATTCATACAACCCTTCATTTGTATTGAATGTTGTCTTCCATTCATCACCTTCTCTCATTCTAATCTGATGATATCCACTTTTCAAATCAATCTTTGAAAAAAACTTTGCTCCATTCAAGCAATCCATCAAGTCATCCATCCTTGGCAATGGGAACCTTTACTTGATGGTAATTTTTTTGATTTCCCTTGAGTCTATACACATTCTCCAGCCACCGTCCTTTCTTGGGATGAGCACTATCGGAACAATGCATGGACTCAAGCTCTCCTGAATCAATCCTTTGTCCATTAAGTCCTGGGCTTGTCTCTTAACTTCTTCATTCTCCTACAGCGTCAACCTGTACACTTCTTTGTTTGAAAAAATGGATCTAGGTATAAGATAGATATGATGGATTATACTCCTGATATGTGGCAATGAATAAGGTAGTTCGTCCACTACTATATCAACAAATTCTTCTAGCAACTCCTGGATTTCTTCTGGTAAATCATCCATCCTAGTGTTGTTCAGAATAATTATGGGCTTCCTAACCACAATGAATTGCATGTCTTCCTTCTTCTTGACTTCCTTAAGAAGTTCCTTCCCACTCATGAGAAGTACAATGTTTCTCATCTCTGTTTTCACCTCTTTGTTCTTAATCAACATCAACATGTGCGTCCTACCGCTTTTCTCTAGAGTGTACGTGTTCTTTCTCCTATCATGCACCACATTTCTGTCATATTTCCATGGTCTACCCAACAATAGATGACAAACATCCATGGGAATGACATCACATAATATCTCATCTTTATATCCTCCTATTTTAAATTCAATTAAACATTGTTCAGTGACATTTACCTGATGTCCTTTTTGTAGCCACAAAACTTTGTATGGGATTGGATGCGCAACTATCTCCAGCTCTAGGTTTTCTACCATTTTTGTAGATACAAGATTATATGTGCTACCGCTGTCTATTATGACCTTGCATACCCTGTCTTTGGTTTTGCAAGTAGTCTGAAATAGACTGTTTCTTTGGGCTGGGTTCTCTGGCTCCCTTTCTGGTTTCAAGACAACTTTCCTCATCATCAAATATCTTCCGCCCTCAGCATCCTCTGCCTCAACATTCCATCCTTGAGCCTCATAAATGTGAGTTTCACCACTATCTTTCTTCCTGTATGGACACTCATAGGATTTATGTATGATTTTTCCACAGACAAAGCATTTCACTTCACCTCCTCTACCTCTTCCTCTTCCTCTGATTCGAGGAAAATTATTTCTATCAGCATACTGCCTCCCCTGTGAGCTTCCTCCTCTCTCAGGTTGAGTTTGAGGTTTCTTCCCCTCTTCTTTAGGTTTTTGAGTTCTGTCCTAGGCAATCAGCTTGCCTCTGCTTTGACTTCTACCTCAGCCTCTTTGACCTTGATTTCAGCTCAGCTTCTCTTCAGCTTTCAGAGCCATCTGATAATCATATTCTACTGTTCGTATGGTCATCATGCTCATCTCGTCTTGAATGTCATACCATAGACCAATCATATATCTGGAAACTTTCTCATCAACTCTTTCTCGATGACCTACTCTGATGTTTATCCTATATAACTCTTCAGTGTATTCTTTCACTGACATCAGCTTCCGTCTCAAATTTTGCATCCTCCGAAATAGATTTATTTGATAATCTATAGGTATAAACTTGGATTTCATTTTTGCAACCATTCTATCCCAACTTTTGATTTTTTGCTTTCCCTTGCAATGTCTATCAGCCTGCAGTTCATCCCACCACAATGCTACATGCCCTTTAAGTCTAGTAACAACATGTTTGACTTTCTTGTCTTCCTCGACATCCTCATAGTCGAAGTATTTGTCTAGAGCTCTAATCTAGTCTAGAAGCTCTTCAACATCCAAGTTTCCTTCATACATTCGAATGTCCATTTTTTCCCTAGCACCTATCCTAGCAACAACCTTGAATAAGTGTTCTTCCATACCATATTTGAGAACAACTTCTTTGTTTTCATCTTCATTTTCACTTTCATCCTCGTTGATATCCCCAACGTTAACTATGAAATTATATGTTGTCTCCATAGCATCAAGCCTGGCACGTAATTCACGCATTTCTCTTTCCACTGTAGCATCAGTCGTTGACCTTTCTCTTCTTCTCGGTGGCATGGTTGTAAAAGTCTTATTTTCTCTCTGCTATAGAAAGCAAAGAACTTGTTCTGGGCTTTGATACCACAACTGGTGCATACCTCCTTCCCTCAGGCCGAGATCCATGGAGGATCTTCTCTAAACCTCGACAAGGGTTAATTAAACTCCTTGCCTAAGCCTGTAAAGGATTTTGGGTCTCGTGAGTTGGGGCACTTCGAATACTATGCCCTAGCCCTTGGAAATAGCTGAAACAAAAAATGCAAATGGGCTAAGGTGAAAGCCCCTTTCTTCATCCCCTTTTCCTATAGGACCATAACCAAGCCTTATGCAAGCACCTTTCACAACTCGTGACTTCACGATTTGGAGCACCAACTTCTCGTGCCCTCCCCTTGTGAATCCCTGAAACTCAAAAATTAACCATTAAAACTGAAAAATTTTACCATAAAAAGAGAGAGGGGAGGAAGAGCACCTACCTCATGGAAACGGCTTGAGAAATCACCCATAGAGTGTTCTAGAATCATCACTTGAAGATTGGAGGAAAAAGAGGGTATTGGGCACTAGTTTGGTGAAAATACAAATGAAATCGTAAAATGAACTTGTTTTGGCCTATTTAACTTATTTTTTCCATTTTAATTTAAAATTAAATTATTGTTTAAATATTTTCACCTATGTCAAAAACCTAATGAACTTTTCAAAGTGTCAATATTGTAGGATAGGGATTTGGCCAGCAAATTTTTTGATATGGATCACCCCTTTTTGGTTGTTTTTGCGTGTTTTTATGATGTATATATGATTTTAGTTTTTTTCAGTAAAAAACGTTGAGCATGGTCTTTATTCTTTCTCATGCTCGTGAAACTATGAGAATGAAATCGAGTAAAATTTTATCGCTTTTTCGGACTCGTAATGGAAATACGAAAAACAAACCCCCCTGGAGTCCCCTTTAAGCTCTTTTCAAACTCCATGAATGTGAAAATATAGTTGAGCGACCTTGTTCTTTTCATGCTAGTATAAGTATTTGAAGAAAACATCTAATGAGTGATAAATTATCTATTTTTCAGTCTCATCTGACTAATTTACAAAAAAGGACATTTTGCAGTTTTCTTTAAGTGTTTTCCAAACTCTATAAATGTGAAAAACCCTTGAGTTTGCTTTCTTTGGACTCGTAAAACAAGCACCAAAATGCCTATATGGGACCGAACCATTCCTTCCTAGGGTTCGCTAAAAATACTCTGAGTGACTCATCCAAAGGATGAGCTTACATTACAATCATATATTATCCTCCTCAATCTTTCATAAAAATAAAGAGGTACTCGCCAAAAATGGTGGGGGTAAATTGGGAAAGAAATGTATATTTGTATCTGTGATAGTGGTAGTAAGTCTCTATTGAACATGAAACCCTTCTTCATTATTGTATCTGGGTTGGGAAATTAATTTGTCTCTCGTTTGATCATCCAAAATTCAGTATGTTGCATCCTCCTTGAGTCAATGCTTCCAAGACAATTGTCGTGGCATTTGTATGTTCAAGAGAAGTTAAACCTAAACAATCCTTTTATCGAGTCGACCATCTACATTCCTCCAACTCTTACCATGTCGGCCTTCCCTGAGTTAGTTATGAATCAATTTGTACTCTAATCCACTTCAAATATGTTACATATTTCATGTCATTGATGAGGGATACCTTAAGGCCCTCTTGTGATGAGTCTTTTCCTATCGACTTCAACTCATTATCTGGGAATTACACTTATAAATAATTTTAGTACTTGTAATGTGCATGCCTCAATGGCAGGTTTCCTCATTTTCAACATTGGGTTCACATCATTGACCCCTGATTGGAAGATTCCATCAAGTTTTCGACTTCATCTCATTAATTCACATTCATTGCATTGTACTAGAGTACCTTGGGGGTAATTGACATCAATGGTGATTTCCCTTGCACTTGTTAACGATATCCATTAATGACTAGTAATCAAGTGGTTTCTACCATGTTCAACTCCGACACCTGTAATCACATGGCTAGATTTGGACTTCGAGACGATGTAAATGAAGACCCTAGATATTGTCACATACATAAAGGTTCCGATGGAGTAATAATAAGTATGTATTGGCACATAGATCCACCATGTACCTCTTGTGGCTATGTTTAAATTTGAGTCATTATAGCATAGATCCACAGTGTATTTCTCGTGGCTATGTTGAATCATGATAACATGGATCCACAACGTATGATTGGTGGCCATGAATCACTTGACACTTATGCTTAGAGTCACTTGTAGTCTAAGTATGTGAATTCCTACCTTAGTAAATAATATATTATTATGAAGATGCTTGATCGTTTGTAGGTTTTCGACCGTTGCACTCCTTTTTCGCGACATGCACATTATACAAAGTATTTCAACTATCTATTGGCAGCCATAATATAATCTCTATTTTTACAAGCTACCTACACAGGGTTTTTAAATTCTCGTTACTTGTCACAACCTTTCTCATTAAATGACACCATTACCCGTCGCTTTCTACGTATCTTCTTTTCAATTTCGTTTTCATGACTGTGAGCATGAAAACTCACAGCTGGAATTCATGTTTGATTTCATCAAAGGGTTAGTGTTCATATGGTTTATCGTCTATTTATCTTATTTTTGTTATGAACATGGTTGTTTTCTTGGTTATAACCCCTTGGTCTCAAACACACCTTGGTTACATGTGTATTAAATCACCACCCATTTAGCATTCGACTAATGTTAATGGGCTTTTGATTTATAAAATCTTTGATTCAATTATTTATTTGACATATTGATTTTGTGATCAAATCGTGGATATGCATACACTTGTTATCAATTGTTATGATCTTTGTGTATAGTGTGGTATTATGTTTTTGCATGGCCTTGATCTACATGACTTTTACCACACGCACAACAATTAACACTACCGCCTACCGTTTCGAGCTGTCTTTGCATTGCGTTGGGGAAGCTCGGGGCAATGGCTCTGTGCTTATTTTGTCAAACCCTATTGCCGAATATCGTGTCGGTTCCTTGCTGTTAGCCATGGATCTTGTGGTGAGAATTGAGCCCAACGATGTCTAGATGTTGTTATTGTTTGATAATGCCTGAGAAGATTTAGAAAGGAATGGATGGCGTGTCTTTGTTGAAAAGTTCGAGGGTTTTAATTTAACAGTTACTCAAGAATTCGCGTTAATATTCGATGGTTGCAGAGATAAAATAGGAGATGTCTAGCTTGAGTTAAACAAATATTTTATTAGCCAAGCCATCGGTCTACCAACTGTGGGAAAAAAGTGGTTCAAAAACTCAAAGGTTGAAGAGGTTCCCTGGTCATTGTTGTTCACCTCAAGGAGGATTACCACCTGCGGCCGAGGTATTCCTGTTACAGCTCTAAAACCGAGATGGCACGATCTGTTAGCTATTGTCAAACAGTTTGTTACCTGTGAGGGGAGATACGGTTTGGTTTTCTTATATCACTTGCAGTTGCTCATGAGTTTTATCGATTTCCCCCTGAACATGCCCTATTTTATCCTTCGAAGTCTATACAAAATGGAAAAGTGTTTTAAAAGGAAGAAATCTGATTCTATCTTGTTCCATCATTGTCTGATCAAAATTATTATTATACATCAGTTGAAATTAAACAATGATTGTTGGGATGCCTTCCTGTTAATAAATGGTTTTGTTAGCAGTGAAATAGGACAGGTTGACAAGTCTGTCATCACAGAAATCCTCATCGAGCCTACCATCCCTCCTCCTTCGCTCTTTCCCTGTGACCCTATTTCTAATGTGGAACCCTCAAGCTATCCTGACACTACCCAACCCGACACTCTACCAAATCCGTATCCCAAAGGTGGTTATAAGTCTGTTAAAATATCCGCAAAGAAAAGGTGTAAAGGCAATGTTGATATCAATTATAAGAGTAAAAGAGTCACTCGTTGGGTTTCACAATGTGCCCGAAATAAACCTAAGCCCTGTGCAGACCAAAACACAATTGTGCTAAGCAAAGATTCCAATTCGGAAATTGAAAGATTTTTAACTGAAGAATATCCATATTCGTATGGACTTTGCTCTGGTAAACCCTATGATTATGTTACAAACCTTCCACCGTGTCTAAAAGACAATATTGATTTCCCTGGGATCAAACTCAGTAGTGAACCTACAGGTCAAATTGAAAATTCCCCACCTATTAATACTATCACTGCTAATACATAGTCTATTTAGTCGCGATGTAACGAATGTCAATCATGGATCGATATGTATTACAGAGACGTGCCTTTACTTCAGTCTTAGCTAAAATCCTTGGAAGACCAGGTGAATTTGCTAATGAAAGAGAATGGAAGACTTCAAACCATATCTCAAACCAAAGATAAACGACAAAAAACCACAGGGTTTGTTGTTTTTAAGAATGTGGAAGCAGTGACTACCATTGTAAATTGAAAAATTGCTTGATTAAGTTGAATCCCTTAATCTGAGGTATGATGTTTAAAAATAAGTTTAGGATGATTTTTTCCTTTTTTAATTACATTACATGATTTGTTTTCACAGATTACCTCTAGTCTGTTTTGATTGATTCAATAAAATACAATTCTAGTTATAATTATAACTAGCTAGAGAATCGTGAGATTCTGTAGCTAGTTACTAGAATTCAAATTTCTTGTTTTTATAACCAAAAATGCATCGGAAATCTTTTATTCTTATGTTTTTTCAGGAACCTACGATTTCTAAAGGAGATTTGAACCACTGGTGGCATCTCTCAGCTTGCTATTTTTTATGTTGTTTTAGAATAGGTTGTTAGTTTTGATATCAAGTAGAATCTGGGAGGTTGCATCCCCCATAATTTTTGGAACAAATTAGATGATATCCACAGGAAACGTTTTGATCCTGTAACTTATATAAATGTGTTGTTTTGTAAACTAAATACCATCGCTGCCTAGGAGAAAAAACTATGGATTTATGATTGACAAACTTGAATGGAAGTTGATATTGGTACAGCTTTAGCTTCGATATATCGTATTTTTATTCAAGTTTTGGTCATTTTGATTTGTAATTAAATTGTGACTACTTTAGATATCATGGTTTATTACAGATTGATGTGATGAAATTTATATGATGTCCATGTTTTATGTCCCTTATATTACACACAGTAATTACTCTGTTCAAATTTGAGATTAGAAGATTAATCTTCTTTATTCATTGAACATTTATATACAATTTTTCACAGCCGGATTTATCTCAGTGTGACCATTTGTGAAATCATAGAATTGTTGTCACTACTTCTCTTATATGTTTTGTCATTAGCATTCAGTCACTGCTTATTTGCATTTAGGAGAAGCGTTTGTAAGATTTGATGCAGTTTACCTCATCAAACAATGAAATTGGATACTGTATGCAGGACAAATGGGAGATGCGATTATAGGTTAGTTCCCTTGTTTTATTTCATTAGTTTAATTAATATAGGAATTTCTTGTAGTCTAAATATATTGTATTGTTTGTTATCTTTGTTTTTCAATTAGACAGTTGCTATTTCATTTTTCTTTTTATAAAAGTTATAAGAAAATCAAAAAGACTAAATGATAGTTTTGCTGTCATAAATCAATCAATATTTGAGTTTCGCAGATTTAGATTAAAATTTGCATTCTATAAATGTTATACACATATTAAAGATATAATCATTTGGATACATTGTACATATATTAAGTAGAGCTATTTTATAAATATTAATTAGCAAACTTTAAGTATATATTAGGCTTGTATATAGTTTTAGCGAGTGTTTTTCATTAAGTTATTTTATCTTTTTTAGTTTTGTCTTTCACTTTCTTAGGACTTAGATCGGCCAATGGAGCCGCTAAACACGTCGGAGTGGATTAATCCAAATGGCTTGGGTTAAGTAGACAACCCCAGACCAGATTCACTCCTCCAGTTGACGAGCGGTCAATTTCGCCCGTCAACAAATGGCGCTAGAAGGAGGGCCTGAAAATTATTAATGGCATGAGGTGGTCATAAAAATCCTCCACCACCTACCCGCTCACCTATAGTGACTAGAAGTCATTCAAATGGAAACATTGTCCCTCAAACAAAAACCACATCAAACTACGATCTATGGATCACAGTTGAACCAGTAACCCCAAATCCTACAAGTGGTGACATACAAGAGATTGTTCGTCAATATCTCATAAGAACACACAGTGCCTTCGCCTGTTTAAGACAACCAAACGGACCTTTGGACCAACCATTAGACTTATCTGATATCAGAGAACAACTTGGAGGCACTAACCTTAATTTAAACCCTACAGATCCAATCCTCACTCCTACAACAGGAGGATCTGGTATACCACCATCACCACCTCCTTCATCTTCTTCTTCTTCTGGAGCAGATTCCTATGACAAAGGAAGTTCCTCATCCCAGCCTTTGACACCACCCACACCTATGTCCAACCAGAACAATCTCGCTAGACCCTGGCTTGACCAAGATGCAGTGTCCATACTTGGGCCTCAACATCCCTTACCCAAACACCTGAAGAACTGGCTCCCTAAATTTGACTCGGACTCTAAACAGATCGCCGAAGATCACATCAAAAAGTTTATGTTAGCCATTAGACTTCGTAGTGTTGAGAACAAAGACGTAGTCTGTAGATTATTTCCCTACAGCTTTAAGGGCAATGCCTCTACCTAGTAATTTGCCCAATATCCCCACACCATTGTGTCATGGGAGAAGTTTGAATCCTGTTTTCTTGAGAAGTTCAGAGATGACAAGTCTCCAAAAGTTCTAGTCATGGAGCTTTCTAGTTTAAGAATGAACCCCAAAGAGAAGATCAAATACTTTAATCAAAGGTTCTTAACACTAAATAATTGAATCCCTATGGATTCGACGCCTGCCGAGAATCTTATCATAGCATATTATACGAAAGCCTTACATCAAAGCATAGTCATTGGGGTAAAGAGATCTAAGAAATCCACGTTGCTAGAAGCCTTTGAAGAGAACAGTCAGATCGAGAAAGAGATCCTCAACTTAAAATACACTACTAGCAACGAAATAGAGACTAGTTCATCTTCCAAAAAGAAAATCAAAATCCTCCCTAGACCTTCCCAAAACAAAGCCCAACTTGAAAGCTCAGATTTAGAAAACTTGCAGAAATTCATTCAAAAATTGTCCAATCAAGTTATAGATTTGAAAAGGATGGCTAAAGAAGCTTCTTCAAGAAAAGGGCCTTACAAACCCCCGTTTAGGAAGCCTTTTCCCACCAACCGACCTAATTCAAATACTGAAGGCCTAAATTTAGAAAGCCTGCAATTCACTATTCAAACAATTCTAGTAGCACAAGATAACTTGATGCCTCTTGAGATCCCTGAGGAAGTAGTTGAACAAGAGATAGTAGAAGAAGATGAATCCTCTCCGAACATTTTTGGACATTTCTCGGATAGTATTTTTCAAGCTAATTTTGAAATAGTTCATCCTTACAATACTAGGAGTAAGACAACAAACCAACCTTCTTCTGAAATCACAATGACTTTTCCCCCAAAACAGTCTAAATCAACTGAGACTAAACAGAATTATGTAAACCCAAGCTTAGATTATGATTTGGTTGAAGATCTAAAAAATCTAAGGGATAATATTTATGTTTATGAATTATCAAAATTCCCTGTTCTTCTACAGAAAATGCTACAGAATATTGCAGAGAACATAAAAAATGGCAATCCAAGCAGTAACAAAGGTTTTCAGAACAACCCCAAAGTTCCTCAGAAGGCCTCCATGAAGACTACTTCTGATTCTCACGAGAAAAGAGACCTTCCTGTAAATAATGTAGCAAATGTAGATAAATTAGTTTTAGAGGCTGTGAGTAAAAAGCAACAAGCTTCCACCATTAGTACTCGCAGAAATGTCCCTCCATTTTTGTTAACTTTTGAAATCTTCAATAGGAACATGCACAACTGTATGGTAGATTCAGGAGCATTATATAACATAATGCCATGGTCTGTGTGTCAAAATATTAATGTTGAAGTTCAACCATCCACCTTGAAGATCATCCAGCTTGATCGAACTAGTGTTAAAGTTATAGGCGAATTGAGAAATGTGCTTATAAGATTGTCGTCTAACCCTAAATTTCATCAAGTGATTGATATTATTGTTGTAGATATCCTAGAAGTTTATGGTTTTTTTTTAAGAAGAGACTGGTCAAAACAACTACACGGCTATTTTGCGACGGATTGGTCCCACTTGTGGCTGCCCGAGAATGGAAAGCCTAATAGAATCAAGGTAAATCGTGAACATTACCTAATGTTCACAGTGACCGATTTAAATGATCCCAATGAGACATTTACACCTTCTACCGATTCACTCGAAATACAAGGGATGGATACCTTTTTCGGCAATTTCATGGCCGAACCGTCTGCTGTCACTAACCCGGAACAACAGTCTGAAATTTTGGCATATATGCAACCAACAGCTTCTACCCAATGGTCACATGCACCCGATGAAAATCAAATATGGTTTCTTTACTTTGACGGGTCAAAATCCAAGGAAGGAGCTGGTGTAGGCTGCGTGATTATTGATCCAGCAGGTAACAAAACCCTAATTGCATGTAGGTTAGAGTTTGAATGTACAAACAACACAACAGAATATGAGGCTTTATTGCAAGGCCTCGGAAAAGCATTAGATATGAACGTTCAAAATTTGATTGTCTTTGGTGATTTTGAAATTGTGGTTAGACAGGTAAAACATTATATCCATTTTTTATCTCCGCACCTTAAAAGCTACCAATCTGAGGTATGGAATTTGATGAATACGTTTTCTGCATTTAACATAAATTCTATTCCTAGATTGAATAATTTGGAAGCTGACTTGTTATCTAATGTAGCTTCGAAACTTTTCCCCACAGAAGGATTATCTATGAATGCATTCTCCATCTAACTGTTGTTTAGACCATCTGTCCCCAACAACATCACGAATTGGAGAGTCTTCGATGACGACCAATAGATTATAAGTTTCCTGCATATGGAAGAAACTTTCCAGGGCACAGTAATCGACGAAGGTACTCATGACAAAAATCTTTGTGACTTTACGGTAATACCAGATCCAAGATCTCCTAAATCTTCATCAGACATGGTAAATTCTATCTCGAAATTTGTAGTTAGATTAGAAAAAATTTATGATCTTCACGACAAGTTCAAAAAATCAGTGAACTGTAAAATGAATAGTTCCTCTTTAATGCATGAAAAGGTAAACTTGGGAACTAAAGACAACCCACAGTGAATTAATTTAGGGGTAGGATGTTCTGAACAAGAAAAAGAAGTGTTTATTAAATTTTTTAAGGAATTCAAAGATGTTTTTGCTTGGACGTACGACGACCTAAAAACCTTTGATCCTAACATCATACAACACGTTATTCCTATGAAACCACGAACCCAACCTTTTCAACAAAAGTTAAGGAAAATGCATCCAAAACTTGAACCAACTGTCAGGAAGGAATTAAATAAACTCTTGAACGCTAAAATAATATTCCCAGTTAGGCACACACAATGGGTCTCTAATCTTGTCCCTGTCCAAAAGAAGAGTGGTGAAATACGACTATGTGTTGATTTCCGAAATCTTAATCGAGCATCTAATAAAGACAAATACCCCGTCCCACCCATGGAGTAGATCCTTCAATAGGTATCTGGTTCTGAAAGATTATCCTTATTGGATGGTTTTTCAGGGTATAACCAAGTCCTGATGTCCCCTCCAGATCAACTTAAAACCACCTTCCGCACTCCGTGGGGTACTTACGCTTATAGGAAGATACCCTTTGGACTCATAAATGTTGGTGCCACTTTCCAGAGAGTGATGGACATCGCTTTCCGAGGCTTAATCAATCAATCTGTCGTAGTTTACCTGGATGATGTTACTGTCTTCTCGAAACACAAAGGAGATCATATAACTCATTTAAGATCCATTCTACAACGATGTCGTAAGTACGAAATTTCTTTGAATCCTAAAAAATCTATCTTCATGGTAGAACAAGGTAAGCTCTTAGGATTTATTGTATCAAGTGAAGGGATGATTATTGACCCTGAAATAATTCAAGTCATTTCGAAACTCCCCCCTCCCTCGTCAAAAAAGTCTATGCAATATTTCTTAGGTCAGATAAACTTTGTCAGGAGATTCATCCCCAAATTTTTAGAAATGGTGAGACCATTACAAAATCTAATAAAAAAAGAAGTACAATATCATGGGGGATCTTTAGAAAACTAGGATTTTAATTCAATAAAAAAGGCCATAATAGACGCTCCTTCTCTAATGAGCCCCGACTTTTCGCAAGACTTCACTCTCTACACATTCGCTTCTGACCGCTCTTACGCCGCTATCCTAACTCAAAAGAACGATGAAAACAATGAAGTCCCAATTGCCTTTATGAGCTCATCCTTCAAAGGGGCAGAACTTAATTACCCAACAGTAGATCAACAAGCCTATGTTGTTTTTAAAGCAGTAAAGCACTTCTGATCTTATCTTTTCAAATCTAAGACAAAAATCATTATCCCTTACCCGACTGTCAGAAATCTACTAGTACAAAAAGAACTAGGTGAAAAAAGGGCAAACTGGGTCACATCCTTGCAAGAGTATGACATAAAAATCACCCCAACACAAATAGTGAGAGGGAAAGGGTTATGCAAGTTAGTCACCGACTCAGCTATAGGAGAGAAAGAAGAAAATGATATGTCAAATCCAGGACATCACTACCAAAATCTAATCTACTGTGCACAAAACCCTGTTAGTCCTTGGTATGATGATATAAAATTTTGTATTGAACATGGGTCATCTCCTTGTTACCTGGATCCCACAAAAAGAAGAGTGCTAAGATTAAAATCTGCTTCCTTTCAGCTGATTAATGGTATTTTTTTTCATCAAAATTTTGATGGAGTACTAATGCGCTGTCTTGAGAAAGGTGAAGCAGAAAAGGTCTTATTGGAATTGCATGCAGGAGAAGCTAGTGGGAATTTTGGTGGAGATACCACTTCCCATAAAGTATTAAGAGTAGGTTACTACTGGCCCACACTTTTTAAAGATGCTCATTCTTTATGTTGCAAGTTTGTAATTTGTCAGAAAGCATCCGGACGGATACAGAAACCAACCTTCCCTCTGCAACCTGTTTCAGTAGACTCCCATTTTCAGCAGTGGGGTCTAGATGTTATAGGTCCAATTAATCTTCCATCCTCATAGTAGCATAAGTTTATCATAACAGCCACGGATTACTTCACCAGGTGGTCCGAAGCTACCCCATTAAAAGTTGTAAATACCAGTTAGGTAATAGCTTTTTTGAATTCAAATATTATTACTCGTTTTGGTATCCCTGACTGCCTGGTATTTGATAACGCTTCCTATTTTTCGTCTCTTGAGATGAGTGATTTCACTCTAGAAAAGGGAATTGAACTAAAATATTTTTCCATCTATTACCCTCAAGGCAATGGATTGGTAGAGTCAACTAATAAAAATCTGATCAAAATTATCAAGAGAACGGTCTCTGAAAACCATAAAAATTGGCATAACGCACAGTTAAACTCAATCTGGGCTGATAGAGTGACTCCAAAAACTGTTATGGGTAACTCACCTTTCTTTCTCGTTTATGGAAGAGAGGCAATTCTACCACCACATATCCTTCTTCCTTCTCTGCAGCTATCGCAGAAAATACAAGAAGAGGACTGCTCCCCTTTGGAGAATCGAATTAACGCCTTGTTAAAATTAGAATAAGTGAGGGCTCAAGCAAAACGGAAATTGGATCAACATGAACTCGTTGTTAAAAGCTGGTTTGATTGCAATTCTGCCTCTGACAAAATTTTTGAGGTAGGTGACCTTGTCCTAAAATGGGACAAACCACATGAGGGAAAAGGAGAGCATACAAAGTTTCAGAACTTGTGGCTAGGACCATTCTTGATTGCTGAGAAATTAGGTCCCATTTCGTTTCGATTACAGAATTTAGAGGGACAGCCAGACACCTATCCGGTGAATGGCCAAGCTCTAAAAAAGTATTTCACTTGATGACACTCCCATGTACACTATGTAAATATTTTTGTTTTGCTTGCCTTTTGTTTTTCATTGCTGTTTTGCTTTGATTCTTCCCTTATGCTTATCAGTTTTTATTTTGAGACACACATACCTGCACCATGAACGATTTCAGACAAAGAGAACAAAAAAAATTCCCCTCTGAAATAACACTGAAGATTGTTACAACATCAATTATGATATTTTTCTGAAGTTCGCAACCATGTTAAAGAAAGCTTGTTGTTTGAAAAGCGTTTCTTGATTTCAATTTGTAACTGAAGCTATTCACGATCATCCATAAAAATTTCTTCTTACATTGTCCCTGTTCCTTAAGAGAACAACTCAAAGATGTCTCCCCACCATCGAAAGTTGGTTTATTAACAAACTATCTCTAGATCTTAATGAAGGACAGTTACAAAAATAAATAAATAAATAAATTCTCAAGGTCTGTAATTTACTAAGATATTTTCAAAAAACAGGATTTTTCAGCGTCACCCCGCTCTATTAATTATCTTTAAAACTAAACAAATCTTTAGAGAGTTGTGGGAAGTGCTTGTAAACCCGTCGGGATACTGAACAGGTCTGCTGGCAGCGGGTAAATGCATGCATGACACCAAGATAACTTCGTCAGGGTACTGAACAGGCCCTCTAGCAGCGAAGCAATGTCAGGTATATGAAAATTCTTAGATATGGAATCTTTTGACCTTAAATGTCCTTTGTTCTAATTAGAAACTTCTTGGAAGGATACAGATATCAGAGTGGGTTAAATGGCATCCCTATCGAGGCTATGGATGCCTACTGGCAGCAACGGCTCTGTCAACAGTATTGAAGATTTTAACTTTAACATTGTGACTCTCTTTTTTCAAGATTTTCATCAGTTTTCGTCTTTTAAAATAACAAGCAATCTAAAAATGGAATGTTTTATGATTTATAATGATGTTCAAATAGTTTCTTAGTTGTTTTCGATTCGAAGTTTTTCTGATTATCCTAATTTGGACTTGTTCGTTTGGTAGAGATAACTGCTTCTACCAGTGTGTCACCATTGTTGGAAGCCATAATATAATCTCTATTTTGACAAGTTGCCTACACAAGGTTTTTAAATTCTCGTTACTCGTCACAAACTTTCTCATTAAACGACACCATTACCTGTCGCTTTCTATGTATCTTCTTTTCAATTTTGTTTTCATGACTGTGAGCATGAAAACTCATAGCTGGAATTCATGTTTGATTTCATCAAAGGGTTAATGTTCATATGGTTTATCGTCTATTTTTCTTATTTTTGTTATGAACATGGTTTTTTTCTTGGTTATAACCCCTTGGTATCGAACACACCTTGGTTACATGTGTATTAAACCACCACCCATTTAGCATTCGACTAATGTTAATGGGGTTTTGATTTATAAAATCTTTGATTCAATTGTTTATTTGACATATTGATTTTGTGATCAAATCGTGGATATGCATATGATTGTTATCAACTGTTATGATCTTTGTGTACATCGTGGTATTATGTTTTTGCATGGCCTCTATCTACATGACTTTTCTCACACACATAACAATTAACACTCCCGCCTACCGTTTCGAGCTATCTTTGCATTGCATTGGGGAAGCTCGGGGCAATGGCTCTGTGCTTATTTTGTCAAACCCTATCGCCGAATCTCGTGTCGGTTCCTTGCTGTTAGCCATGGCTCCTGTGGTGAGAATTGATCCCAATGGTGTCCAGACGTTGTTATCATTTGATAATGCCCGAGAAGACTTAGAAAGGAATGGTTGGCATGTCTTTGTTGAAAAGTTCGAGGGTTTTAATTTAACAGTTGCTCAAGAATTCGCGTTAACATTCGATGGCTGCAGAGCTAAAATAGGAGATGTCCAACTTGAGTTAAACAAAGATTTTATTAGTCAAGCCACCAGTCTGCCAGCTATGGGACAAAAGTGGTTCAAAAACTCAAAGGTTGAAGAGGTTCCTTGGTCATTGTTGTTCACCTCAAGGAGGATTACCAGCTACAACTGAGGTATGCCTATTACAGCTCTAAAACCTAGATGGCATGATCTGTTAGCTATTGTCAAATAGTCCGTTACCTGTGAGGGGAGATACGGTTTGGTTTTCTTATATCACTTGCGGTTGCACATGAGTTTTATCGATTCCCCCCTGAACATGCCCTATTTTCTCCTTCGAATTCTATACAAAATGGAAAAGCATTTTAAAAGGAAGAAATCTGATTCCAGCCTATTCCATCATTGTCTGATCAAGATTATTATTATACATCAGTTGAAATTAAATGATGATTGTTGGGATGCCTTCCTGTTAAGAAATGGTTTTGTTAGCAGTGAAATAGGACAGGTTGACAAGTCTATCATCACAAAAACCCTTGTCGAGCCTACCATCCCTCCTCCTTCGCTCTTTCCCTATGACCCTATTTCTAATGTGGAACCCTCAACCTATCCTGACACTACCCAACCCGATACTCTACCAGATTTGTACCCCAAAGGTGGTGTTAAGTCTGTTAAAAAATCCGCAAAGAAAAAGTGTAAAGGAAATGTTGATATCAATTATAAGAGTAAAAGAGTCACTCGTTGGGTTTCACTATGTCCCCAAAATAAACCTAAGCCCTGTGCAGACGAAAATTCAATTGTGTTAAGGGAAGATTCTGATTCAGAAATTGAAAGATTTTTAACTGAATAATATCCATATTTGTATGGAATTTTCTCTGGTAAACCCTATGATTATGTTACAAACATTCCACCGTGTCTAAAAGACAATCTTGATTTCCCTGGGATCAAACTCAGTAGTGAACCTACAGGTCAAATTGAAAATTCCCCACCTGTTAATACTATCACTGCTATTACACAGTCTATTCAACCGCGATGTAACGAATGTCAAGCACAGATCGATAGGTATTACAGAGACGTGCCTTTAGTTCAGTCTCGACTAAAATCCTTGGAAGACCAGGTGAATTTTCTAACGAAAGAGAATGGCAGACTTCAAACTGTATCTCAAACCAAAGATAAATGACAAAATACCACAGGGTCTATTGTTTTTAAGAATGTGGAAGTAGCAGCTTCCATTGTAAATTCAAAAATTTCTTGATTAAGTTGAATCCCTTAATCTGAGGTATGATGTTTAAAAATAAGTTTAGGATGATTTTGTCCTTTTTTAATTAGAATACATGATTTGTTTTCACAGATTACCTCTAGTCTATTTTGATTGATTCAATAAAATATGATTCTAGTTATAATTATAACTAGCTACAAAATCATGAGATTCTATAGCTAGTTACTAGAATTCGAATTTCTTGTTTTTATAACCAAAAATGCATTTGAAATCTTTTATTCTTATGTGTTTTCAGGAACCTACGATTTCTAAAGGAGATTTGAACCACTAGTGGCATCTCTCAGCATGCTATTTTTTATGTTGTTTTAGAATAGGTTGTTAGTTTTGATATTAAGTAGAATCTGGGAGGTTGCATCCCCCACAATTTTTGGAACAAATTAGATGATATCCATACGAAACGTTTTGATCCTGTAACTTATATAAATGTGTTGTTTTGTATACTAAAGACCATCACTGCCTAGGAGAAAAAACTATGGATTTATGATTGACAGACTTGAATGGAAGTTGATATTGGTACAACTTTAGCTTCTATATATTGTATTTTTATTCAAGTTTTGGTCATTTTGATTTGTAATTAAATTGTGACTACTTTAGATATCATGGTTTATTACAGATTGATGTGATGAAATTTATATGATGTCCATGTTTTATGTCCCTTATATTACATACAATAATTACTCTGTTCAAATTTGAGATTAGAAGATTAATCTTCTTTATTCATTGAACATTTATATACAAATTTTCATAGCCGGATTTATCTCAGTGTGACCATTTGTGAAATCATAGAATTGTTGTCACTACTTCTCTTATATGTTCTGTCATTAGCATTCAATCACTGTTGCTTCACGTTTACAAGAAGCATTTGTAAGATTTGATGCGGTTTACCTCAACAAACAACGAAATTGGATACTTTATGCAGGACAAATGGGAGATGTGATTATAGGTTAGTTCCCTTGTTTTATTTCATTAGTTTAATTAATATAGGAATTTCCTGTAGTCTAAATATATTGTATTGTTTGTTATCTTTGTTTTTCAATTAGACAAATGCTATTTCATTTCTTGTTTATAAAAGTTACAAAAAAATCAAAAAGACTGAATGATAGTTTTGCTGTCATAAATCAATCCATATTTGAGTTTCACAGATTTAGATTAAAATTTGCATTATGTAAATGTTATACACATATTAGAGATATAATCATTTGGATACATTGTACATATAATAAGTAGAGCTATTTTATAAATATTAGTTAGCAAACTTTAAGTATATATTAGGCTTGTATATAGTTTTAGCGAGTGTTTTTCATTAAGTTATTTTATCTTTTTTAGTTTTGTCTTTCACTTTCTTAGGACTTAGATCAGCCAACGGAGCTGCTAAACCCGTCGGAGTGGATTAATCTAGATGGCTTGGGTTAAGTAGACAACCCCAGACCAGATTCACTCCTCCAGTTGACGAGCGGTCAATTTCGCCCGTCAACACTATCACATGTTACAACTTCATACTTTGGGGGTCATTTTGTTGCACATTATTTTGGTTACCCCTGTGATCAATTGACGATATTTGCATTTCTCACTCCTTTTTCCTTGAAGCTACTGAAGAAATAAGACTTTCTCCCTGAGAATAGAATCATCTCTCCTTTCTTAAAAGCCCTACCAAAGAAGATCGCCACACCTTGCCAAATGATAAGGGTGCGATGCTCCCTGATCATCGCATGCTACACCACATTGGACTATGGCATTGTTGGGCCCATGATATGGTTAATTTAATGATGTTGATTGGATCCTTTTTTACCAATATTATATGTGCCTTTTCCTATTTTGAAGAGTTTTAAAGGATTTTTGTATCAAATCGCCATAGATTACACCAGGTACATATGATTAATGTTTTATGATGGTTTCAAGTAAAATTCAACATGTTTTAATGATTCTATAAATCTAATTTGTGAACTGTGTGTCACAGGGGAAAATCGCATGGCATTTTTCCATCCAATAGCACATCCGGTACTCCATCCGACACTATTACAGGCAACAAACTTAAATCTTAATTTGTTGGAGGATGCATTTGAATCCGAAAAATATGGCACATGGGTTTTGTGCATAATATTCCCAATCAAGTCCCTCGTGAGTTGTTTCCTAAAATTCTGAATGGACTAAGAGTAGTTCGTGGTTTTCAATTCAGCATCTGATACTCCATCCGACACCGTGTCCGACACTCCATCCTACACTAAAACCGTGGGCAAGTTGGTGGTTGTTATATCGGTGGCCAATGATGGGAAAATCGACGACATGGGTTTTTCTTGTGCTCATGGCCTCCAGCTACTGAACTTCTAACAACTTGGATTTGGTTGTTATGTTGGGCGTTTATTGGCTCTCTTAGTTTCTAGAAGCCACCGACGGTTAAGACGCATTAAGTGCGATTTATTGTTTTTAGAGGAGGCCGACCCTTCCAATGGTTGACCTCTTAGCTTGTAACCTTTATAAATACCATAGTAGTGGTCAGACAAATAGTGAAGGATAGTTAATCTATATTTTTCCATTTCAAGACATTTTCTCTAAACTGTGTAAAACTGTGCTTTTAATTTAAATGTTGAAATCATGTTTCTTGAGCTCGTGATTCATTGTTGAGGACTAGCCACGACCTTCTGGGGGGGGAACCAGTGATCTAGGTGAATATTCAGTCAATTATCTTGTGAATTCATGTAGTGTAGTTGTCATTTATTTTATTTCCTGTACATGAGTTTTTATTATTTTTACTTACTGTGTAATTGTTGTTCATAGTTTAATTGCTTCAATTTATTTTTGCAGGTTACTTATGAAGGATAGTGTTAATATGCAATGACTTTTTAATTTATATGAACTAGCTTGCAATATTGGATATCAACCCCTGTGTGTAATTAGATGATAGTTAGAATTTCTGTATGCTGAAATAGAGTTTAAAACAGAGTTAAAACAAAGTATTTAGTTAATGGTTTCTTTGGCAAGGTTTCGATGGATGATTAGTTGTTAGCTTTGAATTTAGTTTTCAATTTACTTTTCTAATTTTCTCAGTTAGTTCTTTGTTTGCTTATCTTGTTATATGTTGAAATAGAAATAGGATTTGATTTATGTTTTATGAGTATTTCCCTTTGCAATTTAAATTGTTAAAATAAGATTAGTTTAATTTACTTCATGAAATTTCCTTTCTAGATCTAGGTTGCAATTTTAATTTGAAGTTTGATTATTGAGTTTAGTTTTTAGTTATGAATCTCTAGTGATATAAATTTGCTTACATTAGCATAGAATGCAATTGAATTAAATAGAATAGTGTTTTCATATTGTTGAAGATTAATTGAAGAATCACATGGATTTGCAAGGTAGTTGATGTTTCTTCTATAATGGCCAAGTTCTCATTAGATTGTCTAATTCATACCTTTCACTTTTCTATAGAAATCAATATGGAGTTTATCCCTCTTGAGTTATCGTTAATTGTTAAATGCCATTGTGATATCATATGACACCGAAGACATAACCATCAACACTATATTTGAGTTTCCTTGCTTTTGTAGATTAAAAAATAGTTTCTTATCATAGATTAAAGAGTAGTTGTTGATTACTTTTATTGTCATGATGCTTTGAATTTAGTAGATTAATATTTCCTTTCGTAAAATAGAAGTAATTATGAAGTTTAAATTAAGAATAGAGCTCATTTGCTTATTTGTTTGATTAAGTTTCTTATTGAGTAATTTTGATTAGTTTACTTGCCAGAGAAGTTACCATAGGTTAGTTAGTCAATTGTTTATTATTTACTTACTGCATACGTTTTAATAGAGTAGTTGCTTGCCTGTTTACTTGCTTTAATAGGGTAGTTGATTGCTTATTTACTTGTTTTAATAGGGTAGTTGCTTGCTTATTTTCTTACTTGTTGTTCTTCATTGAATTTGAATAGATTAATTAGATTAGTTTGTTGTTGATTTGCTCAGTAGATAGATTAAATGGATATTTTTCTTTTGCTCATTCTAATGATTAAGTTAATTTTATTTAGGTAGGGTTTTCAATTTCTTTCTTAGGAATATCCATCGACCCATTCTTCAAAAGTTACTTAGGGTAAATAATTTAAGTTAGTAGTCGTTGCTTGAATAGATTAGCCCTTAAATAGCCCATTTCCTTAGATAGACTATACTACCTCTAGCCTTTCTACCTTGGAATATATAGTGCTAAAAATCTAAGTTTACTTACCTCGGTTGACAATTTAATTGAGGGTTTTTAGTGCATATAGAACACCCATTAGGCGTCATCGCAGGCTGCTTGTGTTTAGGGTGTGACAATGCTCAAACAAAGGAAAAAGGTGAAATTATTAAAAGTTCTAGAATGGAAGCTTCAAGAGGATGAGGTGGCCTCCGATCGATTTGGATCTTACTCTCTTCTCTGATTTAGTGGGATTATCATAATATCTTCATCCATCCCTCTTCACCCTATAAAAAGAGGGATATCTCATGGAAAATGCTAGGCTGGCTTATGCATGAAGAATTCTGTTGAAGATTATACTTGTGATATCTTTTCTTTAGCTTTCCAAGTTGGGTTGTGAATATTAATCATCAAAAGCATTGGAGCAAAGGTGTATGTGTTGAAGCAAAGGGCCATTGGAAGGGACCTTGCAACATCAAGGAATATTTTGTATTCTCCACTTTCATCAATATAATGAAGTGATACATTTCTTGCCTATAAAAGTGTCTCCATTTTTATTGTATAACTCCTTGATCTTATGCAGAGGATTCATTGGAATATATATATATATTGTTGTTCTCTCTCTTTGTTGGTTCATGCTTTTTAACAGGTTCAACATTCCACAAATCCAAATATGGAGCAAGGATGATACTAGCGAGGATCAAACGACGTTTAAACGATATGTCATTTGTCCCTCTTTGAACTAGTCTACATTACAATGAAATCTAAGGAGAAGCTTGTATTCTGCTATGTTTTGTGCTAATTTCTTGTTGAAGTTAGGGAGATTAGTTTGTGTCAGCACTTACCGATTTGTCCGATAACACCGGGATATATCTTATGTAATGTTATTGTTTATCTTTCAATGATCCTATTACATTCAATTGTTAATGAATGATAAAGAAGATAATTGTAACCTTAAAATTATAACAGTAAGAAGGACTTTTTCCTTTTGTAAACAAAATATGGTACTATTATTGGTGAGGGAAGAAAGAGAAAGAGGCATTTCAAAAATGTGTGGCTTTGATGAATGCATATGAGACTATTCTTTGTGCATTTATATTTTTCTTGAGTAGCATAGAATTTTGTTGTATGAACTATTTCTTCACTCTATTCTATCTTCTCATGTTTTCATATGTTTTTTTATGAGTACATAAACAATGTTATTAATGCATTGTACAACCAAGTGTCTATGTATCTGTAGCATTGTTGTTATCACTTATCATTAGCATGCGTGAATTATTTTTTGTTTTGGTGAGATTTTCTCTCATTGTACTCATTCTTTTATTTTTTCTCCCAGGATAGGTTAGAAGTAGTTAGATTAGATTATTTTGATTTCAATTAGATTAGTCTTAGGATTTATAAGAAATAATTGGGGGATAGTTTGTTGTATTTCACCTTTTATTATTTTAATTTTGAGTGGCAATGAGTCCCACATGCTCATTGGAAATTCTATACCAAATGAGAGCATGTCTAATTGGGACCTATCATCAAGCATTCCCCCTTACCTGCTTGATAGGCCATTTGGACTTGTCAATAGAAATAGTGCTAGAAGGAGGGTCAGATGACAAGTTGAGTTTGTGGATTCATTATGATTGAATTATTTTAATTTACTAATGGGTCCATCCCATATCCCTTTATGAAGATGTTTTTATGGTATTATACCTCCCAAACCTCCTAGAAATATTTTACATTTCTTGTCGTAACTTAAATTTGATGGTGAGAGTGAGATGGTTGCATCTGAGCATGATTTTAAATTCTGGAAAAAAAATTCTTCTCATAATATTACTGATGGAAGTGTCATTTACATGTTTTTCACTCTCACGTTTATAGGTCGAGTAAAAAGTTGTTACAAGACTTTGTCGGCTACCTCTATTCACACATGGGATTAGTTTATGCTTCACTTTTGGCATGCTTTAGAGAATTACAATTATGATGATTTATGTGTAGCTATATCAGAGATTAGGAAGGAAAACGATGAATCTATGGAAGATTTTGTTATTATACTTACTCATCTTTGTTATAGATTTCCTTTGGATGATAGGCCTTGTACCCATGATTTTATTTCCTTCTTAGTTTATCTTACTAATGAGACATATGAGCCAGAGGATGAAGAATCTAAATCATGTTTTAATGTTTATTCACATGATGATTTGGATTTACATGAGAATGTTTAAAATGTTAATGGTTTAGATGGACTTCATATGTCTAGATGTTTCTTTGTTATGGGGGATAAATATCAGATAGAAAATTATTTTTCAGAAGAATTATATGTATTCTCCAACCACTCCCCCCCTTTCCTTCCTTTTGATGAAAAAGAGACCTCTTGTGTAGTAAGTTGGAGTTCATATTTTTATATAGCTAAGCAAGAGAAGGATTTTCCTATTGATAATGGGACACTTTGTGTCACACCAATGTTTATGTCAGATTATTATTATTATATCTCGTATTTTACATCACAAGGAATGAAAGAGGAATATATGGGGAAATACATGAACGATGATCATTTTCTTAATGAATAAAATACATAAACACTTAACATGATAACTCCATCATCAATGGAGAAAATGAAATTAGTGTCTTTTTATTTGGATAGTTATGTTGCTATAAATTCTCCTAGCCTAACGAATATGGATCAATAACATTTTTCTACTATTGATGGATTATTTAGTGAAAATTATTTTTCTAATTTCTTTTTTATGTGATCCCGTCCTCTAACCATGAGTATGCTATGAAATATATTTCATATTTTCATATTGTGCAGGATAAAAACAACCACGTTGATCTCTTCACTTCAAGAGAAGAAATTTGTGGGAGTTACTTCAACACACACCTAGGATTTATTTTTCCTAAGGTTTTTCCTTTTTTATTAGTCATTATTCAATCTCCTATATTTTAGGAAGAATATTCCTCTAGGGAGAATATTCTCTTCAGTTTTCAATTCAGTTTGATCAATTGGGTGGAGTCTAGATGCTACATTGGGATTATCACCATGCAACATTGGGATCATCACCAGTTAATGCTCATTGTCCTTGGGATCATCACTAGACTAATGCATTACTCATGATTCCCTAATATCCTCCTCACTTCATGTTCTTTCAGTCAGTTAACTGAAGACTGATAAACTAGTTAACTCAGACTAGGTGGTAGTTCACTCCCGTAACTGCCTGAGAGACTAGACTAGGTGGCATTTTACTCCCATAATTGTTGGTGTGTTTCTAGATAAATCTAGAACACCACTATGGAGAATTAGTTACTTATGTATCATATATCTATTGTAACTTATTCACTCTTTGAGTGTGGAAAACAGTTAATGAGAATTATTTCATTCTTTCTCTCCTTCTTCTTCTTTCTCAAATTCCCTTTGCAAATGTGTGTATTACTGTTTATCTAGATCGATTCTATATAGGTTCAACACATTTACATGGTATCTGAGTCGACAGAATGCTAAACAAAAGCTACACCAAATTATTTTTTGTAGGTACTGAAGATTGAAGAACGCAGAAAAGATGGAATTTATGTTTTACTCACCGATAATACTTCTCACGCCTCATAACTATTTGGAGTGGAAGAAAAATATTATAATTATTATCAAAAGTAGAGGCTTATACCAAATAACCATGGAAATGGAAGTAGAGCTTGATTCCGTCGATGAGAAAAATGACTTTCTCAATGACAAGATATGGCCATAGGATTTATCTGCTTGTCTATTTCTCCAGAAATTATCCACCAAGTATGTGATGTCTCAAAAGACTTCACTCCAAATGAATTATGGACCATATTGGAGGTTCTATTTGGGAATAAATAAGATTTCAAAGATTTCATGCAGAAGGTTGAACATATAGAGCTAGAAGAGAAGCCATTAGAAGATCAATCCTCTTATTATGAAGAGTCTTCTACAAAAGTGTTTTCACAAATTTGTATTCCATTAATTGAAGATGATGTATACTCCATTTCATTTTTTTTTTTTTTTCTAAATTTCATGTGGAAGATATATGGCATGCATCTCCAGAGTAACATGCAGACACTTTTGCATGCACTATGCACACATCTCAGGAGACAAAAATGGAGCTTCGCACATCAGACACAATTATGATATTTTATGAGCACAATTTGTAGAAACAAATTGGATATTTGAATTCCTCTCGAGAAAATATCCAATTTAAAAAAAAAAAAATCATCCGAAACAGAATCCGAGAAGTGAATTTATGATCATTTTAAAATCAACAAAATTTTAGCTTTTTTCCAAAAATGGCCGCACGATTTTCAAAGTTTCAATCAAACTTTATTTGGATATTCTTCATTACAAGAAGAGAAAGTGGATATGTGTGGACATATAAATAGTTCATCTACTTCATAATATCCATGCAGACATCTGCATCTTCAGCAAAATATTCAACGAGTACAAACTTGCACAGTTGTGAGGTCTTCTTGGAGTGAAGAACATGGCTTCTTAGTAACTCCTCTTTGTTCCTTCTCATTTTTGTTTTTTTTATGAATTTTAATTTCAGGGGGGGGGGGTTCCCATGAGATTTCCCCCCTTTCCTCGTTTATTTTAGTGTATCTTTTGTATTTGGGTACCTAACATGGCCTCGTTGCCGGGATCCATTCTTTATTTTCACCATAGTGATGTTCAGGGGGGGTGTTGGAGTTACTTCAACACACACCTAGGATTTATTTTTCCTAAGGTTTTTCCTTGTTTATTAGTCATTATTCATTATCCTATATTTTAGGAAGAATATTCTTCTAGGGAGAATATTCTCTTCAGTTTTCACTTCATCTTGATCAGTTGAGAGGAGTCTAGATGCTACATTGGGATTATCACCATGCAACATTGGGATCATCACTAGATAATGCGTATTGTCCTTGGGATCATCACCAGACTGTTAGGACCACATATTGTACCCTTTTTGCCCATACATTTTGCTATTATTTTACCCTTCATCACCTGCATTTTGACTTATACTATCATTTCATCTGATCATTCCAAGGTATACAACGTCCTTTCTCATTATTTTATGCTTAATCCGTTTTGCATAATACTTTACATTACTTTTGAACCTA
>ML782017.1:347667-370876 GCA_009831015.1 Picea engelmannii | reverse complement strand
TTCTTTACTACAATACTAAGTGCTTTTGGAATTGAGCATATATAGTGCGCAGCTACCTTTGAAACAAAAGACTTCCCTGGGTTGATAATTTATGTTTCACTTGGTTGTTTGAAATTAATTAAGCAATTATAGTGACCAACACAGACTAGCGCATTACTCATGATTCCCTAATATCCTCCTCACTTTACTCTATTTCAGTCAGTTAACTGAAGACTGATAGACTAGTTAACTTAGACTAGGTGGTAGTTCACTCCCATAACTTCCTGAGAGACTAGAATAGGTGGCAGTTTACTCCCATAACTGTTGGTGTGTGTCCATATCACTCTAGACCACCACTATGGAGAATTATTTACTCATGTATCCTATATCTATTGTAAATTATTCACTCTTTGAGTGCAAAAAATGGTTAATGAGAATTCTTTCACTCTTTCTCTCCTTCTTCTTCTTTCTCAAATTCTCTCTGAAAATGTGTGTATTATTTTTTAGCTAGATCTATTCTATGTAGGTTCAACACATTTACAAAATTAACATACAAGACATACCACTTTTATCACAACAATTCACTTTTTTCTTCAAAGAGGAAGACCATGTTGAAGAAGAACATGTTGATTGTAAAACCATTCCTAGTATGAATCCAATCGATTCACAATCAAACAATGATGTGCTTAAGGAAGAGGAAATACCATTCAAGGAGTCACTTGTTGAAAATGTTTCATGTTCAAGAGAATCTTTTAATTCTCTTAATTCTTCCACTTATTATTATGTTTATCCTGATCTATTTAATGATTTCATTTTGCAGGAAGCCAACCATTTTTCTATTCAAATGACCTCAATAAGGTTAAAAACTTTTCAATTACTTGATGTTCGTAATGTCCAAAAAAAGGATAGAGAGGAAAATTCCTCTTTCCTTGAACTTAGCACAACTATTCCTTATCATCCTTTTTCATGGGATGAAGAAAATTTTGTACCAAATGTATATCAGAACATGTCTACTTTTGTTGCATATTCAATTTAGATCATTATATATTCTTCTTGTTCAAGTATCCCTTTAGTTAATATTGTTGATGCTAGTGGCTTACACAATTTTATTGAGGATTTGTCTTATACCATGGTGCATACTGTTTGTTGGCACAGGGGTAGACCCAGGGTTCAATGCTACAACAATGCACCAACAAAACCCTAACTACCAGACCTTTCGACAACACCTACGAAGTAGATGAAGTCTCACCTGAGGTAGAAGCAGAGGCGGTTGCGAGACTCGTGTGTCTGCAACCTTATTTGGGACATAGGTCTATGATTATATCGCTTATAGAGAACTTAGCATTGATCATTCATCAATATTCAACCCTTATTATACTTCACAAATAGCACAGAGCATCACATCATTCACTTAGATCTAAGGTATATTAGTACTTAGCAACAGTAAAATAGATTAGATCCAGTAGATCAACACTAAGCATCTTCATACATATCATATCTACTATTCATACACATCTAATGAAACACAAAGCATAAGTATATCCATCTAAATATATCAAAGCACTTTGAAAAAGCAAGGATAAACGCATCAAGTCAAAGCACAAAGCATAACACATAGATTTACGTGGTTCACCCCTACTCTAGGGATACGTCCACCAATTCTTCTTATTTATTAGCGTCTTCAATTGGTTATAAGCATGGAGCCACCAAAATCGACTATGTATAGGACATAAGATCTACGCAGCTTGCTAGATCCTTCTTCCTTGCCTTACAACACAAATCCTTCTATATCTCCACACAAGGACTTGCACTAAGCTCTGCAAGCCTATAGAATGCACAACACCTCGATCACACAGATCCCACTTGGCATGTAGCCTATATCACATAGATACAATACTCTACTAGATGCCTATATGTCTAATTATACATTTACAAAAGTGGTCCTAGGGATGGGTGAACCCACAGACCGACATCCCTTTTCCATTACATATTCCCAAAACCCAAAATGGGCTGAGATCCTATGATCTCTGCTACGTCTGGCACTCCATCTTTGACAAGTTGTTGAAGTCCCAAAAATGGTAAATCATGACCAAGATTATTCCAAAACTTGGTCAAGGGCCAACAGGCCCCCAACACTCACCTGTGACTCATCCCAAGTCACTCTGGTATGAGCAATTCTACTTCGAAGGCCTTGATCTTGGCTCGAACTGCTTCAACCTGTTGTACTGCTGATGTCTCTTGCTCAATGAACTCCTGGATTAGTGCGTCATTGACTAGTCCTTCTAGGCGTTGTTTTGCTGCACTCACAACCTGTTCAAGTTCTACTTCTTGGTTTTCAACTTCAATGAATAGTTGACATGCATTCTCTTGCACTAGTTGAAGTTGTTGAGAGACTTCCATCACTTTACTCTGAATCGTGTGGATCTGTTGGCGTTTCTCTGCAAACCTCTCATTTTTTCGACTGGTGACAAGGCCTTCAACTATGCTTGTAACATATCTGCATGCTACTTTTCTTCTTGGAGTTGTGACTCCAATGCCTGCAAATCTGGGTTCTCCGTGAGGGTATCATATGTCTAATCACTCCTGGAAGTCATAGTCTTTCATTCAAATTCAAGGGCTTTCAATCTACCAACTGCACTGTGGGAAATTGCATCTCTTAGGTATCTTATATCTTTCGGGGTCTCGGGCACAGTACGAAGTTCCAGATTTGCGATGCACTGCTGAAGATGTTGGATCACTCCTTCCAGTTGTGCCACCTTCTATGGAACCCATTCTTCTATCTGGAATTTGATGACTGTCACAAAGTGAAGTTCTCTATTGACGAGTTCCTTTATCTTGAGTTTCTCTGTGAGCAATTGCTCCTTTCTCTTCCTCCCACATTGTTTGCAGGGCTAGTTTTTCTCATTCTGCATTACTGCATTGTTCTATCATATCTCCATGTGCTTGCTTCAAAGCCTGGGTGGCTTACTGTGTCTCTTCCTAAGCTTGTCAAAGGTGAGCTTCAACTTTATCAATGATCTGGTGCAATTGGGCTGGCTCATCTCCTAGTTATTCTATTCCAATTGTCAAGGGTGCAATAGAAACTGTGCAGTTGGACTGTAGTGCCTACTTCACTTCTTGAAGTTCACCCTTGATTCGGCTGAATACCTCCTCCTGGTTCACTTCTTTCCTTTCCGCGATCTCCATTGAAGCATCATTCAGTGCAGTGACTAAGAAGTCGAAGTCGTCTGGGGTGAGGGTAGTCTTAAATGTAGTCTTGGTGGCTTTAACTTTCTTTTGAGATGAAGGCTTTGGTGGGGTAGCCTTCCTTTTCTTGGATGCATCCTCCTCCTCTCTAGGAGGAGTAACTTCACCTTTGTTTTTCTTGACTTATGTGCCACCTAGCTCTCCACCATCATCACCCTTCTCAGGTGAGATCAAAGTCTTCACCGATGTTCTATGAACATCTTGCACTTTGTCATATTTCTTCGTCTTGCTTGGTCCAAGTGTGTCTGCCATAGTTTTAGGGATATCCACATCGAACATATCTGCAGGGTCCGTTGGAACAAGGAGGTTCACCGACCATTCCTTGGTAATCTCTCTAAGTCATCTTCTGTCAACTTGTAATATGACTAGAGCTATTGTTTATGCTCATCAATGCGTGCTGTAATATAGGTGAAGTGGTGGTTTGCATTGAATTTCATCAAGGGTCTAAACCTGTGAAGTGTGTTTGGGGTGATGCATGGTGTATACTGGATTACAATCTTCAACTGGTTGTAATAAGCTTGGAAGACAACATTGGACTGCCACTTCTTGTTCATGTTGTTGGAGTACCATAGCGTACAAAACTTTGCGACCAGTGGTTTGAAGGGTTTGATATCTGAGAAAGTGGCTCTTTCTGGTAGATCCCAGGTGATGAAAGCAATCAGTATGAGAAGCCAGCTAAAGTGGAACTCATACCCTTGGTCTTCCATTTCTATGCAATCAAGATCTAGTTGGTTTACAAGGTATTGCACCCAGTTCATCTATAGTCCCTCTGCACACTTTCCTGCGAGGTCAACTATGAATCCAGTCCCTTGGGTTGGTCTATTCTTGAGAACTATATTTCCCATGATCATATGAAATTCAAGGCACACTGTGCCACTCTGGATAGAGTCTACCTTGTAGCCTCGCATTCCCTTCTCAACATCACCATAATTTTCTTTAATCCTCTATGCTAATTCTCAGTCTAAGGTCTTTCCAGGGTAAAACTCCTATGGGTCAGGACCTTGCATACTAAGCCCTGTGATCCAATTGATCAAGGTTGGATCCACAATGATGTGATGGTTCAGCCATAAGTATCCTCCATGGTAGTAGGACCATAGTAACTTGACACATGCGTTGACTTCCTGGTGTGTTCCAAAGTCCGAGATATTCATTACATTGAGTAGTGTGGACTGAGTGAGGTTCTGGGTCCATGACTGCGGGATAATCTTGGAATTCTTGCCTTTGTTCCTGGTTAAGTACTTATGCAGGGCTAACATGATGTAAGCTTTACGATCTCCAAGGTTGAAGTCACTAAATTTTAGTGTTGCGAGCTTATCCTAGTCAACACAAACTGTGCGCACCCCTTTCGGAAGGTACACGGTGATCATATTATACTCGAAGTCTCGAGGTACATTGTCACAATTGATGGCACCACTCAGAGGTGGTAGGTAAGCCGGTAGAATGCGCAGAATAAGCTTGGCGTTCACGATGTCGTCTCTATGCCTTGTCCATTTCTCATTGGTCGGTCGGGATGGACCGGTGCGAGCAGTGTAAGGAGAGGCCTTTAGCCCTCTTGTCAATGATGCTTGGATTCCTATAGATAACCCTTTCTCTGACATGACTCGCTCAGTCATTAAGTTAATCAAAACTTCTTTGACTATTTTCTCTGCAGCGCTGAGCTCATCTGACATACAGGCTCGAGGTCAATTAGATCGAGTGTGAACTAAATTCAGAGACTGAAATGAAGAGTATGGGAATAAGGAGATGATCACAGTGCAAAATATTCTCAGACTTTGGGCTCAAATTCTTAGTTACCAAAAGTATTCTAGGTGTGTGGAATGACGGACTAAATAAGAAACTTAGCAATGGTCTGCTTGCAATGGGTATGAGGCATCATTAACTCGTGCTCTGTCCATTATGACATGGTCTAATGGTCCAATGGTGAACCATTGATTCTTTTTGACCCATTCAAAATGGCAGTTGAACGGTTATATCAGCTTCCAACCACTATATTGCTTCACCTCGACGAAGTGGCCTATGTCATTGGTTTGATATCTCGGCAAAGTTCAAATTCTACAAGTTTTCCTTCTGTGAGGCTCCCTCTGGAATGTTTTGTATCCTATTGATCTTATCTATATTTTTACTTAACTTCCTATCCTTCTTTCCAGTAAGCTTCATCTCGGTGATTCTCTTCCTATTTTGATTCTTATTTTCCTTGGACATAGTCACTTCGAGTTGTTGAGATTCTCTCCTAAGACTCAGGGGTAATACTTCTTATATATCTAAGACAGATACCTCAATCTTCCATGAATCCTCTAATGCTCTTGCAGCTTTGACATTTGGGCTTCCAGTGTCAAATAGCTTTGATCTATTTTTCCTGTTCTTCAATCAACTGTGTGATCCTTCTAGTCAGGAAATATTTTAACTCCTGTTTCCGTTGTTCCAAAACTTCTTCTTCTTCCTTTAATCTAGCATGAATGTTATCAACCCAGGGCTTTCCAAGCAACATGGTAAATGGGGAGATGCCCTCAATAGATTTAATAATCTCAAAATCTGCTTCAGTCGAAGTTCCATTGGCATTCATAGATATCTGAGTGAGCTTTCCACATAGGGTTACCAGTTTTCCTCTAAATATCCCTATTCCTCTTAATGAAGGGATCATAGTAGGCCTTCCTATAAATTCCCAAGTTCTCTCTAGCATAATGTTCACTTGTGTTTCTTCATCAAGAACACAGTCAATGTTGAAGTCTCCTATTCTTACCTCGATACATTATTTTTCTTTAAAGATCTCTGATAGCCTAACATGTCGGTGATCATTAAAGGTGTCTTTCCTCTGTAGCAATACCTTCTCTCATTCCTTTTGGGATTCTACTATTTTTGGATCTGCCTTAGGGATTTCTTCATTCAAATTCATTCTTTCAATATTAGCAATCATTCTGGGGCATTCCAACACTTCATGGTCCAAATCTTTACAACATGGGCAACTAGATCTTCCACCAGGGCATTCCTTAGCAAGATGTCCCAGTATTCTGCAACTGTAATAGAGGGTTAACCCTATCTTTCATTTAAATTTTCCCCAACTTCTTTTGTGCTGCACACCAGGATCATGGTAGCTAGCCTGCAAGAAATTATTTCTAGGATCCTGCATCCATTTGTTAGTCCAAACATGTTTTCTATGCATAGGTATAACATATATATCATTATGCTTATCAGATTTATTCATAACAAACTTTCTTTCATATATCAAAGACCTAGTTTTCAAGCTAGGATAGAATCTATCAAACACACCTAGATTCATGCTTTTAGAAACAAAAATTTCCACTTATCTTACTTCTACAGAGTAAAAAACTTCCAGATCTAAAAACTTTTAACTATTCTTACCTTGATTAGAGCAATGAGATTACAGATATCACCTCTTCTTTACAAATCTGACCTCTTTTCTTCATAAACTTCCACTTTTACTTTTCTTGCAGTACAAAGCGTTCAGATATTCCTTCTTTTCTTCATATCTGGCCTTCTTTCTTTAGCACAATGCTTTTCGGATCAAGTGGAATACTGCACACTAGGGCACAGATCCACGTACAAAGATTCCATAGTTTCAGGATGAATCTTTGCACAATGCTTCTTCTTACTCAGTTCCTAGTAATCACAGTTTCAAGTCTTGTCAATGGAACCATTTGTTGGCACAGGGGAAGACCCAAGGTTCAACGCTACAACATCGCACCAACAAAACCCTAAATACTGACCCTTTCGGTAACACCTGCGAAGAAGATGAATTCTCACCTGAGATAGAAGCAGGGGTGGTTGCGAGACTTAGGTGTCTGCAACCTTAGCTAGGACACATGTCTGTGATTATATTGCCTACAAAGAACTTAGCATTTATCATTCATCAATATTCAACCCTTATTATACTTCATAGATAACACAGAGAATCGCAACATTCAATTAGATCTAAGGTATCTTAGTACTTAGCAACAGTAAAACAGATCAGATCTAGTAGATCAACACTAAGCATCTTCATACATATTAGATATATTATTCATACACATCTAATGAAGCACAAAGAGTAAGTATATCCATCTAAATATATCAAAACACTTTGCAAAAGAAAGGATAAACACATCAAGTCAAAGCACAAAGCATAACACACAGATTTATCTGGTTCACCCCCACTCTGGGGCTACGCACATCGACTCTTCTTCTTTATTAGCGTCTTCAATCAATTAAAATCATGGAGCCACCAAAACCTACTGCACATAGGACAAAATTTCTACGCAGCTCACTAGATCCTTCATCCTTTCCTTACAACACAAATCCTTCTATATCTCCACAAAGGGACTTGCACTAAGCTCTGCAAGCCTATAGAATGCACAACACCTCAATCACACAGATCCCACTTGGCACATAGCCTATATCACATAGATAAAATACTCTAATAGATTTGTAGATGTCTATTTATACATTTACAAAAGTGTTCCTAAGCATGGGTGAACCCACAGGCTGACATCCCTTTCGCATTACATATTCCCAAAACCCAAAATTGGCCCAAAATTTGTTCGAGACCCCATGATCTCTACTTCATATTTGACAGACTGTCAAAGTCCCAAAAACGGTCAATCATGACCAATATTATTCCAAAACTTGGTCAAGATCCAACACTAACCCTTGTATATCATTTGATTCTACTAGTCTATCTCAAGTAGATGGTTGCTTTAAGTATGAGCCCTGAGAGGCTTGTCAATATTGTTGATTAAGGTTGGTTTTCATTGATGTCAACCCTTGAACAAATTCTGGTAGCGAATTCTGGTAGAACAAAGGTTTGGGTAATGGAACCAAGGATGTTTCATGTATAATGGTATGATTTTTAATATATTTTAAGGTAATACTATTCTATATGGATAGTACATGTCATTCCATTTCTGGTGGTATGTGGAATGTCACATAACTCCTCACAGTTTGAGAGTTATGGCCTTACAAAGTTGGAGGACCCTCATATGCTGGCTTGAAGCCCCAAAAGGTCAAAGAAGTCCAAGAGATTGAAAAGAAGAAATTATTATTTAAATGATAAAGTAAAGTGACAAAGTCAAGAAGGATTATTTAAATAATAAAGTGAAGTGACAAAATCAAAGAATATTATTTAAATAATAAAGTGAGGTGACCAAGTCAAGGAGGAATATTAAAATGATAAAGTAATGGAGAAATTTCTAATTATGGAAAGTGGTTAACCCTTAAAATGAGGAAAATAGGTTAAGTGACCTATAAATGGGTTAAGTGACCTAGAAATAGGTTAAGTGACCTAGAAATGGGCTAAGTGACCTAGAAGATGGAGAGTATAAATAAGAGGCAAGGCTCTCTCATTTTACATCATACTTGAGAATATTGAATATCTATAGGTGACTAAGGTAACCAAAGGATATCTAAGACAAATTTCAGAGGGAAGGTGAAGAAAAGAGGGTCAAAATTCAAGGGAGGATAAATTCTTTTGATGATACTTTCTAAGGTATGTTATTTACATCTCATCTCACCATTTTCGCAATAATGTTTTTTTCTAGAATGATTCAGACCATGATATTGATAGGAAATTGAGGAAACATATCCAAGTATCTGTGGTAAACAGTTCATCTTGTGGATTTTTTTATTTTTGGAGTTACACTCCGTGGAAAGTAGGGTTTGTGGCTAGTCCTAAAACTAGTCTAAAACAGGTGTTTCAGGTTAAAAATTCATAAATTATTCATAACAGATCCAAATTTAGTAATACCATATGTGTTGGTGAGATTACAGTCTATAGTATTCTATGTAACATTTTTAGATCTATTCAACAAATATTCTGTGCGGGGCACACTCTACAAGGTATCTCTCTAGAATAATCTAGAATTCAGCAATGTATGCCATTTTTGCTATAACTCTTTTTTTGAGAGGTTCCAAGTAGTGACACCTGGAGGAATTATATAAAAAACACTAAAGACCATTGTGTATTAGTTTCATATATTTATTCATTACAAGTACATAGTTATGATTATTTCAAGTTAGGGTTGTTGACTAATCCAAAACTAGTCATGTGATACTAAAGAAAAGTTTGATGAAAATGCTAGTCTCTTGTTGTTAAAGTTAAGGAAGGTTTGTAGGTATGTGATCATATACACTAGGTCTATTACAGAGATACAAATCATATTTTGATGATGATATTGATGAGATCTTTTGGTTGAGGTACATGTTGGGTTCCTGGTTGAGACAAGTAGATGATGAGTTGGCACATACATGAGGTGTATAGTTGATGATGTTGGTACATATTGATGAGTCATAGTTGATGAGTAGTTGACACATGTTTGGTACATACTTGTTACATGGTTGGATGCACTTATTTTTTATAGGTTGATTACAAGTTGTTTCGTACAGGTTGGTGCATGGTTGATGCACTTGTTTATGGTACAGGTTGATTACAGGATGAGGTACAGGTTGATGCATGGTTGATACATGGTTCAGGTTTATTGGTATAGGTTTACAATGGTATATCTCACAGTGATAGTGTGACAGTGGTTCCATAACTCTACTTCTACTTCAGGGTGGTTGGACGGGGAAAGGACAGGGGGTTGTATCCACCTTCCAATTGTAGCCAAAGAACATAGGGGGTTGTAGCCTCCTTTTGGTTGTAGCTAGAGAATAGGGGAGTTGGAGCTTCCTTTAGGTTGTATCCTGAGAAACAAGGGGGTTGGAGCCTCCTTCCATTTGTAGCTGGAAAACAAAGGAAATTGGTGCTTCTAGTGAATGTAATTCTTGAAGACATATAAGAAAAAACATTATGTGGTTTTCTCCCACCTTGGGTTTCCACATAAAACACTGGTGTATTGTGTATTATATGATTGTTCATTTTTTCATTGCTGATTTACTCTGCATTTATTGGGTGATAATGATACATTGATATAACACTTGGATTATATGGTTAAAAAGGATTAAATTTCTCTATTACTGATTCACTCCCCTTCTCAGTAATCCAACAACTGGTATCAGAGCAATTTCTTTCAGAAATCAGTTTAACCATTGAAAGGTAGATCATGGAGAGAAACAAATTATATAAAAATGGAATACCATAGTTCAATGGACATATGTATGCATTTTGGATCATAACAATGAAAACATATATACAAGCACATGGATTTGAAATTTTGCAATCAATTGTAGATGGATACACAACACCAGTTGTTCCGCCAACAAATGACAAAGTAGTGAAACTCGGTTAGAATAATTCCAAAGCCAAAAATGCACTTCTGAATGGTGTTAGTGAAACGATATTCACCAAAGTTGCACTTTGTAAATACGCTAAATATATTTGGGACAAACTTCAAAATATTTTTTAAGGAGATTCAAAAGTAAAAGCAACAAAGCTTCAAACTTATAGAGGTCAGTTCAAACAACTTAAGATGAAGGAAGATGAGAATATTGCAGCTTACTTTTTATGAGTTGATGAAACAGTAAATGAAATCATAGGATTGGGAGAAGAAATCAAAGAATATGTAATTGTTTAAAAAGTACTAAGATCTCTTCCGATGAGATTTGACTCTAAGATATCAACACTAGAAGAAAGATCAAATCTAAACTCAATAAGCATGGACAAATTACATGGAATCTTCACAGCATATGAAATGAGAACTCAATAGGAAAATCCAGATATAAAAGAAGCAACCTTCAAAACATCCAAAAAGTCAAAGAAAAGGGAAAGGCAAAAAGAAGAACATAGAAGCAACAGTGACGTCTCGAAAGATGATGAAGAAGTGGCCAACTTTGTTAAAAGACTGAATAAGGGAACAGACGGTAGGTATAGAGGTAACCTTCCTTTAATATGTTTTAGTTGTGATGGTATTGGTCATTTTGCTAACAAATGTCCTTATAAGAAAAAGAGAAATGATGAAGGTTACTCAAAAGGAAAAGAAACATATAAAGGTTGAAAAACCACAAATAAAGTTTTCAAGAAAAGCTTATGCACCAAAGAAGACATATCATCATCATTAGATGAAGATGAAGTTAGCAACAGTGAGACATAAAGATTTGTATTCATGGCAGTAGAAGACTATGATAAATAAGACTCTAAAGAATAATATGATGAAGGATTGGATCCTGTCACTGAGAGGCAGGGGGTGAATCAATGACACAAAAATTATATCAATTTTTCATTTATTAGACAGAATTTTAACACAATATTTTATCATGGAACCCAACTAGGAAAACCACAAACTCTTTTCTATTAACTGCAAAATTGTTTTACATGTTACATAGAAGGAATATGTACTTCCTCTTTGATCAAAACCAACTGATCAGGATGCACCTACACCCTGTTTTACCAACATCAACTGGTAGGAGGCTACAACCCCCTGTTTAGTCAGCTACAACTGACAAGGAAGCACCAACTCCCTCTGCAGGCACTAAACTGCCCTTGCAACACCCAACCACCCTTAATACATATAGATATTATCTTTTCTTCTTGGAATCTACTTCAACTTTTGATCTTCTGTTCCAAACTGCAGAGACATTTTCTTCTCAACAGTCTTCCATGATTATGTACTCCTCAAATGGTGTGAGTGTGACACAATTGTGTCCCTTCATTTCTATCATCACACCTCTTCGATTAATTAGTCTTAATTACTATTTATTTATTTTACCATAAAGGTTTTTCATAAATTGATCACAACCATGGATCAATTTAATCCTTTATACTTGATCCCGAAACTTTGTTATTTTCACAAAGACCAATTTCTACGGAGGTGCTTCCTTCAAGCCATTTCATATGACCGATCATTACAAAACCATGGGATTACCAAATATAGCGACATATAACAGTTTCCCTTTAAAACTCTTATATCGTATGACCATCGATGGTAACCATATGCTAAGAAAAAGGAGTGCTTGAGTTCTTTATTAAATCAATGGTTATGATTCGATCTTCTGATGGGTTGAATGACTAATGGAATTTTGGCATTTTGACCTTCGAGTCTTCATGACTTCAAATATTTAAAAACTCCTGATTACTATATCGCCGAAACAATCAGACGGTTCATGTTTATTTTACAGAGAAAGATCAATGGTCAGTTTTGACCTTACACTCATCCTTTCACTGCTAAATCCAATGGATATGACTTAATTATGCATTGATATGGATGGCTATCATAATTTCAGTGCTTTTCCCTTTGGGATTTCGTTACTTCCAGCATGTCAAATATCTTGAAGCTGTCAATCTACTTACGTGTGTCCCTTTCATAATTTCAGCATTTAGGACTTTGGAGGTTTCGAATAAACGTTGATCCATTTTCCTCCAGAGTGATCACCTTTTATGTGATTCATCAACAATGGAGACCTCTTGTTGTCGGCTAACGTTTCCACTTACACTATCCTTCCACTGAGTAGATCGACGATCGAGGATGAGCACAAAGTGTTTTCTATATCAGACATCTCGTGTACACTTTGGGACTTCGACATTTAGGATTTCAAGACTTGGGGAAAGTACTGATGGTATATCTCATGACAGAAAACTCCTAGAGTGACGTAACTTTCTTACGTCACTTGCTGACATGTCATGAGTCGAGTAGCTTCCAGGTGTCACTCTAATTCGTGATCTTCACATACCAGAAATACCAATTCATATTGACACTTGTTGTTCTTTGACTGTGCCATGTGTCCTTGCTGACATGGTATAGTGACTAAAAGTTATGATCCAACGGTCCTCATATGTCCTCTAAATCCGGTAGTCCTTATTCACTTCAGATTTCTGGGCTCCAGGTATTTCAAATCTCAAACTGACGGGGCGTCAGTTCCTCACTTCTTTATACCCGAAGTGAATTATGTTCATTGATCATATTCTTTAGATTAACTATTTGATCTATTATGTAATGCAACTCTTGTAGCTTTATCATATTCTTCCACTTTAACACGATCCAACAACTGATGAGTATTGTATTTAATCCGATGACTGATGGGTATTCGGCTAATCCAAATCTCAACCTTTTAGCCCCGCTTATCCTATCCTTCCACAGTGAGATGATCCAACAGTTGTTGATATTATCAAAGCATATCAATGGTCGACGATGATTGTGGAACTACAATTTATGAGTGATTTAATTTTCCTTTCAATCTCAGCAATCTATCCCTGCTATAGATTTTGCGATTGCACATCCGACGATCACGATTTAATCTGGGTTTCACTCGCACCATACCTACTGATTTTCAATGCGCCAATCTCTTATGAGCTTTGATTTTTTCATTTTCTAACCCTCCTAAGCTTTTATCATTGGATTGTTGATCCTATCGTGATCAGCAATAGTCACAAATTTATTCATATTTAAGGTGATGTTCTTCTGTCGATTATTTTTCTTCCTGATATTGACCTCACTTCTCTCCTTACTATGACTGTTGACATCAATGAAAACACTTGAATGAAATTTTTTCCAACATATGAAGAAGTTGAAGAATAAATTGAAGAGGCATAAGTTGACTATCGAAAGGAATTAATGTGTGCCATAGAAGTTATCAGAAGAGAAAAGAAGAAAACAAGAAACTAGAAGCAAAAGTAGAGAAGAAAGAAGACACTAAAAAACTAGAACAAATAATCACAAATTTGAAGGTTCAAATAGAAGAAGATAAAATAATTGAAGAAGTAATCAAAGAACAACTAGAAGAAAAAGACAAGATCATTGGAAATTTGGAAGTAGAGATTGTCACATTAAGAAAAGATCTTCAAAAGAAAAATATGCAGAACAACTCAAAAGTTTTGAATGACATTATCAGCAGTAAAAAATCTCATCATGACAAGTCTGGACTTGGATACAATCAGACAGAAAAAGGATCAACCTCCAAAACAACATAGCAAGAAACATATCCAAAAAACTATGCAGAAACAATCAAGGGGGATAGGAATATCTACAAGGAAGATTATAGGGACACTCCTCCACTGAGAAGATTCAAATTTCAGAATCAACAACCGACAGATAGGCCTCAGGAAGAAGAAGAATTTATAAGAGTACCTCCTTTCATAAGATATTCAACTCCCAAGTATCAAACTATTCTTTTGGTTTATGTTATGCATGTAATAATTTTGGACATAAAGTTGTGAATTGCAGAGCTAACAACAGGAACACAAACAACTTTGAAAGTCATACACAAAGGGGTTATACAAGAAGGCCTAGTGAAAAAAAGAGAAGAAGTTATCCAAGAAGGCCTAGTGAAACACATGGACAAATATTGCAGAATGACATTTCCTCCTAGTAACCGTAACAAAATAACAACAGTCATAGATAGGAACCTCAGAAAAGGACATGGATAAGAAAGCATGATCAGTATAGCAATGAATAATACACACTCGCTCTACAAGATAAGAAAAAGAAGCGTGGTTGGTATGTTGACATTGGTTGTTCAAAACACATGAAAGGTGATACAGACAAGTTTCTTACATTATGAAAGGAAAGAGATAGATATGTCTCCTTCAAAAATCATGATTCAACTAAAATCACTAGAAAAGGCATAGTTAGAATTGGGAACAAGAACACCAAGGTAGAAAATGTTCTACTAGTAGAAGATATGAAACATAATCTTCTAAGTGTGAGTCAAATATGTGAACAAGGTCATAAAGTTACTTTCAATTCACAAAAATGCGAGATAAGAAAATAAGGTTCAGGAAAATTGATTTCTACAGTTGCGAGAACTACAAGCAACATATATGTATTAAGTTAAATTTGAAATGAAAAGTGTTGTCTAGGAAAGGAAGATGAAAGATGGCTATGGCATAGAATAACGGGTCACATACATTTTGATAACCTTGTCAAAGTCAGCAGAACAAAATCAGTCAGAGAAATTCCCCGGATCACGAAACCAACCAACACTTTATGCAAGCATTGTCAACAAGGAAATCAAACAAAGACCAGGTTCAAATCAAAGGAATATTCAATGACAATACCACTAGAAATTGTGCATACTGATCTATTTGGACCAACTACAACAAAGGGTTTAAAAGGTGAGAAATACTTTATGTTATTAGTTGATGATTATACAAGAATAAATGCAATTTGCTTTCTCAAGAATAAGTCAGAAGCTTTTGAAAACTTCAATATCTACAAGGAAATTGTTGAAAATGAAATGGAATCAAAAATCAAATGCTTGAGATATGATAATGGAGGAGAGTTCACTTCAAAGTAATTTATGGACTAATGCAACAGTCATGGAATAAAAAGGCAATTCTTCATTGCTAGGACACCCCAACAAAATGGAGTTGTTGAAAGAAAGAATGGGATAGTATAGGAAATGGCTCGAACAATGCTAATAGATTACAAATTGACAGATATATTTTGGACACAAGCAGTGCATACAACAATTCACATTCAAAACAGAGTAATGCTTAGAAACAACACTAACAAAACTCCCTACGAGCTATTGAAAGGAAGACCAGCAAATGTGAAGCACTTCATAGCTTTTGGAAGCAAATGCTACATCAAAAGAGAAGATGGAAAAATGGGAAAGTTTGACTCTCATGTGGACAAAGGAGTACTTGTTGGTTACTCAAGTACAAGGAAAGCATACAAGTGTTACAATCTAAGATTGAAAAAAGTTGTAGAAAGAATCAACGTAACAATTGATGACACAGGCAGACTAGAATCAAAGGAAGAAGAAAATGAATCAATGGAACAAATTTTCAAAGAAGAAGCAGAAGATGAAAAGGAATTTGTTGGGGCCATGATATGGTTAATTTGATAACGATAATTAGATCCTTTTTGGCCAAATGTGTATGTGCATTTTCCCGTTTTGAAGATTTTTTGTGTTAAATCATCGTGGTTCATACTAGGTATGTATGATTCATGTTCTATGATGATTTTGAGTATAATTCAACATGTTTTAATGATTTCAGGAAAATAATTCACGTTCTCTGTGTTACAGGGAAAAATAGCAGGTTGTTTTTACATCGGCCACTCTATTTGGTACTCCATCCGACACTCCGTCCTGCACTAAAACCATGGGCGATTTGGCAGTTATCATATCAGGGGCTAGCAATGGGTGAATCAGAGACATGGGTTTTCTTTGTGCTTATGGCCTCCAGCTACTCAACCTATAACAACTCATATTGGGTTGTTATTCTAGGCAATTATTGGCTCGCCTTGTTTCTAGAAGTCACCGGCGGTTAAGAAGCATTGAATGCGATTTGTTGGTTTTAGAGGAGGTCGACCCTTCCAATGGTCGACCTATCAGATTGTAAACATTATAAATACCACATTCGTGTTCAGACGGTTAGAGGAGATCAAAAGAATAGTTAAGCTGTATTTTGCCAATTCTAGACATATTTTGCTAAAACTGTGTAAAACTATGTTTTTAGTTTTAAATGTTGAAATTGTGTTAACTGAGCTCCTGATTCATCCTTGAAGACTAGCCATGATCTGTTGGGGGGGGCACCAGTTGTCTGGGTGAATATTTAGTTAGTTTTCTTCTGAATTTGAGTAGTGTAATCGTCATTTTGTTTATTTGGTTTACATGAGTTTTTATTGTGTTTATTTACTGTATAAATTGTTGTTCATAATTTAATTAGTTTAGTTCAGTTTTGTAGGTTATTATGGAAGCTAGTGTTAATATGCAATGATCTGTTAGTTGATAGGAAATGAACTTGAAATTTCTTAGTTACTAACCCTATGTATAATTAGAGGATAGGTAGATTTTCTTTCTGCTGAAATAGAGTATAAAAACAGAGTTAAAACTTAGTTTCTAGTTTATGGTTTCTTTGGCAAGATTCAGTGGATGGATAGTTTTCAATTTTAGTTTTCATTGCCAGTTTGTTTATCTAATTTCTATTTAGTTTGTTCATCTAGTCGTTATATAGTTTTCTTATTTGTTTACTTTTTATATGCTGAAATAGAAATAGAATTTGATTTATGATTTATCAGCATTTCCTCTTTTGCAATTTGAATTGTTAAAATAGAATTAGTTTAGTTTAGTTTATGCAATTTCCTTTTCTAGATCTATATTGAAATTTTAATTCAAAGCTTGATTATTGAGTTTTGTTTAGTCATGAATCTAAGTATTATGAATTTTCTTAATTAGCATAGAATGCAATTGAATTAAATAGAATAGTGTTTTTATAATGTTGATGATTAATGCATGATTGAATAATCACATGGATATGTAGGGTAGTTGATGTTGCTTTTATAATGGCTAAGTTCTCATTGGATTGTCTAATTCACACTTTTCACTTTGCTATCAAATTAAATATTGATTTTATACCTTTTGAGTTATCATTAGTTGTTAAATGCCATAGTGATATTATAAGACATCGAAGACATTCACATAACCATCAACACTATATTTGAGTTTCCTTGCTCTTGTAGATTAGATAGTCTTGTTGCTTTGGTAGATTAAAGAATAGTTTTCTTATCATAGATTAAATAATAGTTGTTAATTACTTTTATTGTAATAATGCTTTGAATTTAGTAGATTAAGATTCCCTTTCGTAAATTAGAAGTAATTGTGAAGTTTAATTTAAGAATAGAGTTCACTTGCTTATTAGTTTGATTAGTTGTTTATTGAGTAATTTTGATTAGTTTACTTGTTGTAGAAGCTATCATAGGTTAGTTATTTGATTGCTTGCTTGTTACTGTCTTTGATAGGGTAGTTGCTTGCTTGTTTATTTTATTTAATAGGGTAGTTTCCTGCTTGTTTATTTGATTTAGTAGGATAGTTTCTTATCGAATTTGAGTAGATTAATTAAAGTAGTTTGTTGTTGTTATTGCTTATTAGGTAGATTGAATAGATAGTTTGATTTTGATTATTTGTAATGATTAAGTTAATTTTCTTTAAGTAGGTTTTTTATTTTCTTTCTTAGGACTATCCATCGACCCTTTGTTCAAAAGTTACTTAGGATAAATATTTTAAGTTTCTTACTAAGGTTTGATTATTAATAGTCTTTGCTTGAATAGATTAGCCCTTAGATAGACCATTTCCTTAGTTAGACTATACTACCTACAGCCTTTCTGCCTTGGCACATATAGTGCTACAACACTAATTTTACTTACCCTGGGTTGACAATTTAATTGAGGGTTTTTAGTGTGTTTTTAGTGCATATACAACACCCATAATTTTTGGCGTCGTTGTCGAGGAGTTGTCTCAAGGTAGGAATTAGATCATTTCTAAACCTTAGCATTATTTTGGTGGCGGGTGAACTTTAAGATGAGAGGTAAGAACTTGTGCATCTGCTATAACAGGTTCCCCCAAACCCAATGGTAGTTTTTCTTTTTGTTTTTTTTCATGAATAGACCTAGAGACCCAAAAGTTAGATACATTAAATCTAAATCAGATCTTTCGACCAAGGTTCCTTTCGACAATTTTTGGGGAAGGAATTCTCCACTCATAAATTCTGCAGATCGATACCGAAAAACATGAGCTAGTGCAACCCAAAGATCTAAAGTAGTCTCTGAAGAGACTAAGAAAGGGAGCACTATAGAACAAAAAATTGAAGCATAAGTAATAGTGGAACAAGAGGCAAGACCACTTGAGCCTTATGCAAAACCAAACAATACAACCTTTTTTTTTACAGCACCACTAGGAGATCCTAAGTTTGAAGACATCATAGACCCTAAACAGGCGAATATTTTGTTTGGTGGTTCAGCCAACGTAATTATATCTCAAATTGACATAGAAACTTTGGCACCAATAATCTCAACCGGCTTGATGAGAGTCTCAGACACACAAATAGTAGGAATACCTTCCCATAATAGGGATACCTTGTTCTCTTCAAGAATAAAATCACTTAAGTACTCTCTTTTTGGAAACCAAACCAATATGGATGATCGAGAGGATCACAACAATGTAAGACACGGGGAGGAAGAAGAAGTTGGAAACCAAACCGAAACTACCTTTGGGTTTCTAATTTTGGACACCACCCCAAATGTCAATATGAAAAATATTCCCCTCTCAGCACTGCCCACCTTTTACAGTAAAATAAGTGAAGATCCAGATACCTTCCTATTTGAATTTGACATCTTGTCTAGGAGATACAACTACTTACAAGATGCCCATAAGATAAAACTCTTTCCTACCACCCTCAAAGACTCTACACTAAGATGGTTCATGGGGTTGGGAGAATCCGGTATTAGGTCTTGGGAAGCCATGAAAGATATATTTCTTAAGAAATACTAATACTACTGAAAGAACAAAGAGTCTCGTAATGACATATTTAAAATCCAACAATTAGAAGACGATAATCTCGAGGACTATATGGAACGGTTTTCATACATCTCCCAAAATTCAAAATACCATGACGTCCCAGAGGATGCTGTTAGGGCTCTTTTCCTTAAGGGAATTTCAGAAGAATACCTAGAGATGATTAACCTGATGGCATCAGGTGACATCTCTCATAAACCATTTTCTGAAATATGTGAAATGTGTAAGAATTACTCAAGGAGTAGAGCTAAAATAGGAAAGAATTTCCGGGACCCTTATAATAGAAACTTAAAACTAGTTAGTTCAGGTGGTATCACAAGAGCAGAGATGGGAAAACTTTTAGAAAACTTCAAGACATATATCTTAATCACAATAGGTTCCCATTTGGACACCCTAAAAATTAAAAATAAACAGGAGGAGGAAAATGCAACAATGAGAATATATTGCCCAAGATGCAGGAGGAAGCATTCCTCAAGGGAATGTCCATTAGATAACATTTCAGTTTGTGGCTTCTGCACAAAAGACCATTCAACTGAAAAATGTCCATCATTTCTCAGTTTGTTAGCCATATATAGGAGTGGGGGTACTTGGGAATCCTCTTATGCACCTAGGAGGCCATGACAGTCTAGGAACCATCCCACATACCCAGATCCACAATCTCAAGTTCCACCCTATTATCAACAACAACAATAGTGGAACTCACCAAGTTGGAAAACCTGGTCTGTGTAGTACCAACATCCTTGGTCTCAAGGATGGATAGGAGGGCATAACCAAGGGAACCCTCAAGCTCCACAGTGTCCCTATGTCCAACCATCCATATCCTCAGTTTGCACCAAGCACTCTGCAACTTCTGTTAGGTTTTGTTCCACCACCTTTACCTCCTATTACACAACAATAACCGCTACAATATTAGAGTGCAATCTCTCCAAGACCAACATTATTACCAGCACAACCTGTGCTCAATCCCAATAATAGGCCCACTAAACCTCTACATAATGTTGAGATGCAGGCCTTCCCGACATATTTTATTACTCATGTTCCATTACAGGAGATTCAACTAAGGTCGGGAAAAGTTCTAGACAAGCAAAGACCTTCAGTAGTCATCCAAGAAGAAGAGGAAGAAAAAACCACCAAACAACCCACGGATGACACTAGGTGGGAATATGTTATTATTCCTAAGGACCAAGAACCCAAGATTCCCCAAAATGAACCTTCACAAATTATGAAGGCCCCTCCTTATCCAAAAATATTAGTATTCAAGAAACCTACCACCGGACCAGAATTTGACATCCTGAATGAATTGAAGAATATTTGTGTCAATATTCCCTTGCTACAGGCCATTAAGGATATTCCAATCTACAGTAAGGTAAGAAAATAATTGTGTATTATGAATCCAGGTAGGAAGCAGAAGGACCCTCCTATAGTACATTTGATAGGAGAACTTTTTGTATATATCAGAGCAGGCTAAGGTAGCAAAATAGGGGAACCCAGGAAATATCATAGCAACCAAAACCATTAATGAGGTCTCCATTGGAAACACTCTCATAGACCTATGGGTATCCATCAATGTTATTACCTCTACTACCTTGGATAAATTACACTTACAACCTCCTCTTAGACCTACCCCAACCATTTTGGAATTAGCAGATAAAACTAGGGTTATACCTGAAGGAATTTTGGATGATATCATAGTTACTTTAGCCTCATGAGAGTACCCAGTAGAATTTCTGGTCATCCACTCAAAGGATCCTACCAAATTCCATCCCGTTATCTTGGGAAGACCTTAATTAGACACAACCAATGCATTAATTGGTTGTAGAGAGGGAGAAATGACCATCTCAAATGGACTTTTTGTCCAGAAACTCACCATATAACCTCCATCCCAACCTATCATGGATAATCTATGGTGGCTTGAATGTCCATATGGGAAGGAGGACTAGGAAGAACTTGTATTCCCAAGTGACCATGCATGGGCACTTAAGGAGAACACAATGGAAAATGTGCTAAACCAGTTCATTTCTGCTATCACGTGTGTTGATTTTCCACAATCTTTTCCCCAATTTGAATACATGTTTGGGGAAGAATTTCAGGAACAATTAGACCCATTTATTTTTTCTTCAACACCTTTCATATTTGATATAGATGATTATTCCATGTCATATGCCATGCCACATGATATTATCCTAGGACAAGTTCTACATATAAACTCCGAGCTAGATACAGACCAACAAAAATAGTTAGCAAGTATCCTTAAAGAATAAACATGAGAATTCACCTAGGAATACACTGACATAAAGGGTATACACCCTGACACATGCATCCATCACATATATACCCAGGGGGAAGTAACACCTTTTAGGCAACCCCAGAGAAGGATGAACCCAACACTCAAGGATATATTAAAAGAGGAGATATAAAAGTTATTAAATGTCGGATTTATTTATCCCATCTCTAATAGTAAGTGGGTATCCCCACTTGTAGTGGTCCCAAATAAAGTGACTAGGAAATGGATAATTTGTGTTGATTTTTTGGAACTCAACAAAGCCACTCTGAAGGATTACTTTCCTCTTCCTTTCATCGACCATGTTTTGGATACCCTATCTGGAAATAAGTATTTCTCCTTTTTGTATGGGTATAGTGGGTAAAATCAAATTCTCATAGCACCCAAGGATCAAGATGTAATGATCCCAAGCCATTATGCAAGGATCATCACTGTTTTGGTGTCTTTTTAAAACTTTTTCTAAGTGAGGTATTTCGTCAAACACTTTGTTGATCTACCTTTTAGATGTGTTTATATGTGTGTATGTAGAAAATAATAGAAAGAGATAACCATGGAACATACCTCAACCATATGCAATAAGATAGACAAGCCAAAACATCTCAATTCTTCTTTATTCATAAAATAGAGAAACCTGCTACAATGAAGATGCTGATCTAGAATGCTCAACAGATGGCCAAGAAGATAGACAATAGATAAGAGCTGCTACAAAATGCTCCCACTAATACAAAATATGCCTCCAAAGGCTGAATGAGAAATGAAGATCAATACAAGAAGATCTGAATGCCAAACTCTCCAGCTGAAGAATGCCACGCTCCAATCGAAGGCTAAAACCCTCAATAACTCGACCCTGCTACCAAAAGTGTCCAATCACCCTAATAAATATGCCAATTGATAGATCCGGTGATGGTAAGAACAACCCAGGTGACCGAATCTCCAAGATCCCTCTCAATCTCTGTAGATCTGAAATCCCCCACTGAATGGTGCACCCCACTGGATGACTAAAACCCTAGATAAATTGGCCCTACTGCAAAAAGTGTCCAATCAGCCTAATAAATATGCCAACTGATAGATTGGGTGATGGTAAGAACAACCCAGGTGACCGAATCTCCAAGATCCCTCTCAATCTCTGTAGATCTAAAATTCCCCATTGAATGGTGCACCCCACTGGATGACTAAAACCTTAGATAATTTGTCCCTGCTGAAGGAGGCCTCCAAATGCTCTGAAAATATATAGAAATATAGATCGAGACACTGCAAGTCACTAGGTAAAGTCTTAGGGTCAGATCTGAAGTGTAACCCCTCCAAACGGACTAGATCTGGATCTCAAAAATGCCCTCCTCCTCTTCAATTCACCCCACTCCTCAAGAAATAACCCGAGCCATAAAACTATCTCAGAAAGAACTAGATCTAATGTCCAAGGCCCTGCAATGAAAACCCAAGTGACAGAATCCTCAACGGCCCTTCCAATCTCCTACAACGAATCTCTCTCCAAAGATGGTGCGCCCCTCTTGTTGGAATCCCTCAACTGGTGCGCCCTCTCTCTAT